>CM059189.1:7498144-7532110 GCA_030323885.1 Branchipolynoe longqiensis
GCATATTTATAGAAGGCTTTTGGGTTCTCTTTGGCATTTTTGGCTATGTTTTTCTCATGCTCTCTCTTTGCTTTCCTACATTCCCACTTTACTTGGTTACATAGTTTTGCATATCGAATTCTGTCACTTTCTGTGCCCGAATGTCTCTTCACTGCGTATGCCTGTTGTTTCAAGCTGATCTTCTGCTTGACTTGGTCATTCATCCATTCTGGCCGTAGTCTGCCATTATTCATTTTGCCAGATGACATGGGTATGTGCTGTTTGCATTTTTCCATCAAGGTTTTTTCAAATGCATTCCAATTGTCCTCAACAATGTCTGTATTTGGGGCTGCACTTAGTAGAACTTGGCCGAGATCCTGTCTCAAGCCCTCATAGTCGCCTTTAGCCAATATCGAATAAATACGGTTCTTGACCCCTCCTCGCTTTTATCATGCTATCATACCCCTCCTCGCATTAATCTTACTTGTTATTTCAACTAACTGGCTGTCCTCCCTGCTGTTCGGTGTGTATTATGATGTTTAAATTAATCCAAGACTAAGCAGACGCGCCCTGCGTCTCTGCTGCTGTCACTGATAATCAGCCTAAGTTAATGTCTTATTTCCAGCCAAAATAGCACTACGTTAATTCTGTTAATATGTCCATTATTATCTCCCCGCAGATGGGTTAATCGGCTGCATAAGCCCTAGTAGGCATAAGGCCCTTAATTACATATAAACCGATCAAATATCAGGTTATCCATAGCGGTTAATCTACAAGAAGACTGGAGAATAGTAAAGAATGCAAGGAACGTTCCAATTCACCTTTCCAAGAGCTCACGGCTTTATTCTTACCCTAACTAGTACAATAAATTTTCTTTCGGTGAATGATTCCATTGAATAACGATTTAATACATTAGGTCTATCCCCTCCCGTATTAGTTAAGTTAAATAAGTTTGGAATTTTGACAATAAAACCCTAAATCTCGTCTAAAACATCAGAGCGTGCATAAAGTATGTCTGACGGGTCAGAGCCCGAGCGCTCGACCTTCCACCGTTGCTAGGAGAGTCGCAATCGACATCTCCTAGCGACGCATTACAGCAGGGCAAATGCGAGCCTGGTGAGTAGCCCGCATTTCAGAATGCGAGCTAATCAGCCCAGCCCGCATTTCCATCCGTCGAGTAGTCTCGCCCACTTCACGGCCCCCTCAGACGAACAACAGGAACTGATGTTCGTCTAAGAAAGTAAGAGTGGGTGCGACTACCAGGGTTCACAGTTGTAGAAATCTACAATAGAACAAACCCCATGATCGTGACCCTACGTGGTCAGCGTCGCAAAGACGCTGAACACGAGGGCCAGCAAAGTGACTTCTCGTTGTGTTTTGTATTTACCAACCTGAAATGGAATGATATTAGCAATAACAAAAGCATGGCCAAGAAGATGCTGTATTATATAAATAGTGTAAAATTTTAGTTTACACAAATGAAATCTTATTTTATATTCGACCAGAAAAATTTTCGAACCTGAAATTTTCAGAGATGTAATATTTAACTTGCCAATACCGGTCAGAAATCAAGCAATGGAATACTGATTCCTTAATCAGCTTTCGGGGTGATTTTTGTTTCCTGCGCGGATATCACTATCATTATTAACATCCATTGCTGATTTTTTTTTTTTTTTACGTTACTTTATATTCTTTTATATTTTTACTTTTGAAGCAATAACTTTCTTTTTTTTTTACATATATATATATGTTTACATACCACAAGTGTAACATGTTTAACAAGGAAAACAATATATATATAGAAAACTCAGAATAAAGGCGTTTAGGGAGATGAGCCGTGAGCTCACACTAAAGACAAAGCTAAATCTGCCGGGAACTGGGCGTCTGGGTCCCCGGAAACTAATACAAAAGTTCCCCACGGTACCCGCTTTGTTAACTAACACATAGTATGGCAATTACGAATGCCCTAGTGTGGGTACCGTGGGAGTAACCATCTTCCATTGTCAACAGGCTGTGTATCCGCCTGGAAATGCTGGCAGCCAATAGATGCGTGTGTCCTTCATAATATGCCAGGATTTCCTAGCCTCGAGACATCGCCAATACAGGCATTACAGATGTGTATACTCACAAACCCAATACAGAATGGTTTGTAGCCATGAAATGTGAGCCAATACAGGCATTACAAATGTGTATACTTAATGCCAAACGACACACAATTGTGTCAGACCCGATGGCTGATGCCAACATGTAGGAATAAATTACACGTCATGCGTAGCGTCGCAAGTACCAAAGCCGAGATTCCATGAATTTCGCTTCTGGTCCAAGGACAAGAATGCCTGTCTAAATGACCAAGTCTGTCAGACAGCTATTCACTGGGAATTTGGAGTTGCCAAAGGGCAGTGTTATTGACCTATAACACTTTAGTCTAATTCTCTATGTTTGTTAAATTTTGGTCCAGTCGTTCTTTTCGTAGACATATGCGTACAGAGCATACTAGTCTATTTAAACAAATATTTTTGTGAAATTTTGGTCCACGTCTTTTTTCATAAACGTATGCGTGCAGAGCATTATAGTTTAAGGTGCGATTGCTGCAAAGGCTCATCAACCAAATCCTGGACAAAAAAAACTAGGGGAGTTACTAAAAACACGAACCTAGACGAATATAACGACATCCCGCAACCTCAGAGTTAGCACGGGGCGATTCATCATAATGGGTCTGTCGTCCCTGGCTTAGGGTCAATGAACGAGGCTGCAGGTTGTCTTTGCTCTGTTAATACAAGAGAACTATTTGGAATAATAGATTGTGGGAGGGAGCCCAGTAATTGGTGACCCACCGCATAATTATGCGGGTCTCCGCATCTGGAATAGAACAATTCCATTAAACATAACACAGTGAACCAGCCATAGGATTGCTTGTCATAAGTGGGGATATCCCTCCCGGGTTTCATGGGGCATCCTAGCGGACTAATATACTTTTTCTTTAACAAAAACAATAGATATCACGCCAATATGCATCAGCCTTGCAATAATTTCTTGTCATTACACCCAAAATGGAGGGGCACCTGCTGGTGAAGGTTAGGGCCTAACCCGCCGCATCTCCCTTTCGCCAGTAAAAATACTTGCCTAAGCGGGTATACAAAATTAAGTCCCCAGCGGGACTGGCCTAACCAGGTCCTCGCTCTCTAGGAAGGAGACACCCGCCCTCAGATAATGGGGAATAAAACAAGGGCGATCCCAAAATTGGTGGGCCAATGCACGGTCCGGGAAGCGCCCGGCCGTGGAAGTCAACAGACTTGATTTAGATTACATAAACCCCGAAACCCCTGGGAGATCAAAAAGGGGGGTGGGGAGTGTGTGCCTTCCAAAATCCAACCACTGCCAAATACTGAGTTCTAATTTCTCACACATTTTTGATTAACTTATTGATCCTTCATCAAAAGGAGGGGCACACTTCTGGCAAAGGTTAGGGCCTTATCCACTAACCTTCTCTCTACCAGGCACAATAAAAACCTAAGCGGGTATCCAAGATTACGTCCCCAGCGTGACTGGCCTAACCAGGTCCTCGCTCTCTAGGAGACACCCGTCCTCCAGTATAAGGAATCAATAAGGGCGATCAGCTCATTCACTCACTCACCACCTAAGCTGCTTGCCTTCTGCATCGAGCAGGCCGGGAACCGCAGATGTTGTCGTACGACAGAGTGGGAATACTATACGCGTGTCATGCAAATGTGGGCATCTCACCCGCAAACCAATAAAGGGATATAAATAATTACTAGTAATGGACTCAAGGCCTATACTTCTTAAAGTTTCAATGGGTTACAACCTGTATTGTTGTACTTTCCACTACAGAACCCCGCCTCAGCAATCCCATGGCCAGTCCCAGTGTGAGACACTCGTACACATAGGACCTTTGTATGCAATTTAGTAATCCTAACCACATTTCCGGCCACAAATGGGGAGCAACGCATTTGCGGTGGGAAGTTACACCACCTAGGTGAAAAGGTGGAATGGGGGATTTACTCGCGTTTACATATACACAGTAACACGAGTTACAACTACCACTGCACATGCAGTGCGTCAATGACTAATAAGGTAAAATGCATACCTACTCGTGTTCACTATCCCACAGCAATACGAGTAGATAATTCTATTGGACTACTAAAGTGGCTAACCATACGATGGTTAACTCATCCAGTTTTATTAAATATTAATACCTGGGTTTATCGAAACCGATCCCCAAGGATATTTTTAGGTTTTTATGTTTACAGATATATTATCAGAGCGTTACGTTTTACGGTACCAGTGCAGCCGCAGCAGTTTCACCGTTCGACCAGACATTGTGGTCTTTTCATTGAAGGTGTATGTTCAAATTTACCAAAATTTTGTTTATGTTTACAGATATATTATGACATAGTTAAGTTCTATGGTAGCAGTGCAACCGTAGCAGTTTAACCATTCGACCAGACATCGCGGTCTCTTCATTGAGGTGTATGTTCAGCTTTTACAGAAATCTGATGTTATAGATTTATTATGTGTGTGCCTAAATGTTGTGTGTAAGGATTAAACGGTTTATATTAGTAATTTTATATTAAATAGTGCAGTGCATGGTGTATAACATAAATATTTTTGAGCAGAGAATCAAGCTATTTAGAGTTATTATAACGAACATAAAATAATTGTCTACTAAATTACCGTACCCCATACATATTTATAATAATATCAACACCCAATTTTGAAGAATTAAGAATGAACTAAACCGATATGGCGATCATATATTTAATTAAACTAGGACAAGCCTAGCAAATATAGTTATATATTATTATGATGTACTATGTTAGTAACGTAGTACGGATACTGATTAACGTATATAATTAGACTAGGGCAAGCCTATTAAATATATTTAAATATTATATTTATTATTATCTTTATTATTTATGAGGAACCCGAATCCCCGTCTGTATTTTGGGTTTACCCCCGGACCTTCGACAGGTAAGTAGTTGGACGCAATGTCCACCAATACGTTCATACTCTCCCCGGAGGCAGTTATGTCCGTCTCCATACGTGTTCCCTTTATTGGGGAACTGGCTAGAGTGACGTCTGAATAGGTGCCCTCATCGTCTGAGATGACATTGATGGGTGGTTCCCCGAGGGCTAAAAGCCTTTTAAGGGATCCTGATATAGGCAGGGCAGTCGGGGGACTTACCTGCAGCGCCAGAGTTTCCACCGAATATGGCATGTGAATGCGGGTCAGCCGTTGGAGGACTAGCCTCACATTCAGCTGGCTCATGGCTGAGACGAATGGCAGCCGTAATCTCCTCCAAGGTTTTTACCTTAGGAGGCTCACTTGGTGTAGCCGGTCGGGCCACCACCGAACTTCCCTTCGGGGTCAGTGTTTTTCCCTTATGGGACAATGTAGGCACGAGGTAGGGTGGCGGAATTGCCGACCCGTAGCTTCCTGGTAGCCATCTTGGTGTTGCAGGCGCTGGCGGGGCCGGAGGGGTTACCTCGGGCTCTGCAGCCGATGGCTGATCTCCAGCTGCTGTGACCTTATGGGGTCTCAGCTCTGCTGGTAGGCTAGCTTGAAGCTTAGCCCAAATGATTTTGGAGAGATCCAGGGAATCTGGGTTCCCGTCCCACTCTAAGGCTTGCACGCCAAAGGCGAACGCCAACTTCATGTTCATGTCCCCCCACTTACGATTTTGAATTTCATGCTGGGCACGCATGAACTGGTAGCTGTCTTCTGCTACCAAAGTTTTGGCCTGGGCGCAACCCAAGGCCTCCTGGAATTGCTTGTTGAGAGCCTCCCAGATAACTGTCACTGACGAACAATTTATACAAGTCCAATGCCTGGGTGGACTCAAGGCTAGAGTCCAACTGCAGAGCCTCTTGGGCCGTTGGCGGTAAGCAGTCATACCGCTCTATTAGCCTTCTCTTTGACTCGATGGTCAATTTAGGAGAGAAGGGACTGACCATAGATGTCAGTTCATGCGGTTGTGCCACGCTAGTGGACTCCTCTGCAGCCCGTCGTTTTAAGTCTCGACGGACCTGGCTAGTGATGGTCCCTACTGTGGGTAATGTGGGATCCATTGGGTGCGCTGGTTTGCTCTTAGGAGGGCCTGATGTGCTAGGTCCAGGTTTTTCTGCTGCAACAGCTGGCTTGAGGGGAGGAAGACTGGCAATCCTCGCCTTCTCCTTATCGCCAACAGCCTGGATGTGCTGTGCTTCAGTGATCTGGTCTGCAGACCTCTCCAAAGGCGGATCTACAACATCCACCAAAGACGCGGCGTATGAAATACCAGGTTCAATCTTCTCCGCCACGAAAACGCGGGGAGCGGGTTTCGTTAGGTGTCCCTTGGTTGATTTGGGATGGCCGGAACCACGGTGATGAGCAGCAGACGGGCGGCTGGATATACCTGCCGCAGCATCAAGCTCAGCCTGAAGATGACGGCGGATCGAAGAGAAGTAGCCTCTCTCCTTGGGGGTCTAGTTTAGTTTATGGCCAGACTGGGAGCAAACTCCATATGACATTAAATGTCGCAGCATCAGACCCCTTCTGTTGGTCTTGAAGGGGGCCTGGTTTGCCTTAGAATAAGGACATGGCGTAGAGTTGTGATCGTCGCATGACCACTTGGCTACAGTATACAAATGCTCTTCACAAATGTGTCGAGCAAGCACATCCCAACGTGCGTAGTGACGTTTTGGGGTTTTAATGTTTTCTGGCAGGGCTGTGCCTCGCTGCAAGAAATACACACAAAACAGACAACGATCCTTAGACCGGAAAGTATGTCTGACAAAACGGAGATGAGAAATATCCTTCGCTTCATACTCATGACGAGTTAAACCATGCCTCGCAGTAACTAGGCTGTCTAACTGATCTACATATATGGTTGAAGACCAGATTGGTCGTCATCGACCCAATCTTCCTCATCTGAGTCCCCCACCTTATCCCGATTAATAGGGGGAAGACGCAATTTATTACGCCCTTTTGGCGTGTTGGGCAGCATGTACATAGCTAACCTACGGGCAGGGCGTTTGGGATCGACGTATCGCTCCCCTAACGCAGATTCCTGCAACAAACCTAACTCAGCAGCCTTTTTGTTAGGTAGGGCCCCGAGTGATTGTTTATTAAAAACACATTTAACATCACGGGGATACCGTGGAGGTATGGTAGCAGCTGGGATATCGCTATACCATTTAAACTCACCTTTTTCCAGACGTGGAAGACGGAGTGCCATCTTGCCAAAGTCTGGATCAGTAGTATGATCTGTCGCGGAAGTTTCCTCCTCTTCCGACACGTACTCTTCAGAACCCTCTTGCTGTGCAGATGCGGGGTCTTTGAAGAGTTTTGCGGCGACCACCTGCTTGCGGGGAGATCGCCTAGGTTGTGACCCAGTTGGTGACCTGGAACCACTGGCTGCGGCCGGCTGCGTCTCCTTCTTGGCAGAGGAGGGCGACGCCGATGGCTGCTCACTAGAAAGTCAATCAGAACTAGGGGGTTTAGTCGACTTACCTGGAGACGAGCTGGTAGGCTCACCATCCATAATTAGGTCCTTTGGACGATGTCCGATTACGGTCTCCATGGGAGTGACTTGTGGAGCAGTTACCACACTATCAGCCCAGGATTGAGAGTAAGGGTAAGGTATAGGAGTATCCTCGGCCGGGGCCTCGGACTCCTCGTTCACTATGAGAAACAACTGTAACCTGAGCCTTTCGGCTCTTGAGACCATGTTGCAGTCTATAATTTTGAAGATGTGAATCTTCCAGGTCTTCTTATCCAAGACCTTACAAACTTCCGAGTTATCATCGGGACTCGGACCCGCATCGTCGGTGGCGGAGGTGGCCGTCTCCAGGCCTGACCGCTAATAGCGACCAGGCGCAGCTTCGGTCACCAACCACTGGACTAATGAATTTATGAGCTAACCAGTAGCCAAAACAGGAACAGTTGTCGAGTCCCTTGGTGATGTAGCTCTAACCTACCGCAAGCGAGACCAACCTGCTTGAAAGTAGGCCGGTGAAACGACAACGGATTCCAAAATTGATAGCCAAAGCCGAGAGGGGGTCAACACCTAGTAGAGACCAGAAGATGACTGACCCAAGGTGCAGCTTCACCGGACGAGGTTGCGTGCGAGCGCGTTCATGTGGGCCGTCGACCAATGGCGAGCCCGCATTTTGGCGGGAAACCGCAGGCCGGCCTAGATTCGACATTCTATGAGGTCACGGAGGGCCGTAGTTCTCCATGACGACGGGGTCGCCTGCTGCAGGTGTTGACATGCGCAGAAACCTGCGCAGCGCCGCCGTTAGGCTTCCCTACCATAGATATTATGTTTCTTATGAATTATGGTTATATACGCCCACTGAGCCGGCTATTTATTTTCTTTAGGCATAGATGCTATAGAACTTACTGTACCCAATCCCCGCATATTCAAGGCCCGCATTATTAACGGAGAATCGTTTACCCTCATTCCCAGCACGTTGAGCCCGGAATACGTGATTCTCGCGGCCGGGATTTGTGATGTGACACAAAGGAATCCACGGACCAGGATCACAAGCCCTCGCAGCACCAACCCTATTGAACTATTCGCCCGGCTGGGGATCCAAAGGGATGAGTCCCTTGACCTTCTCCGAACTGTCTACTCCCGGAGGGTCTGTGTTGTGACCTTCGCCGGCGTAGACTTGTGTGACTGCAACACCCCCGCCCGACACCGGATGTCGGTGGGGAAGTATTTTCCGCACCGGCAGGCGCACCACGCGGCGCACCCCCTTCAGGTGGGTTAAAGTACATAGTAATATGCGGGGGAGTAATATGCAAGGACTCGCAAATTTACGGTGTGGCCAGTATACAATAATAATTTTTGGAAAAAACAAATAAAAAATGGAACCAAGACGTAAAGAGAAAGTAATTCATGTGAATCTATTCCGGTAAATTTCATGTGCTCGGTATATTCCAAGAAACCGTTGACGATGCCGTCATGGTATATAACCAGGTCATCAACAGCCCACTGCCCAGCTGGGCAGTGCGGTGTGTGATATATGCGTAGTAGACGTATAGAACTGTGGTTATTATATGCTAATGAGATGCAGACTTTGAGACAGGAATATGCTAATGAGATGACGTCATGGAAAGTTTAGCCGGCGGGTCAAGTGTGCCCTAGGCCGTGAATAAACCATTCAGTATCCAGAAGTCAAAGTGTTCAGACGTTGTACTTTCACATGGTGTCAGATGAGGAAGAATGCCGCCCGCTAATACACTGCCGGGTTTGCGGCCGCCTGGTCAGCTTGTCCTCAGCAACAACGTGAGATCGAACTGGAAAACATGGATCAGAGCATATGATATATACGCCACTGTGGCAGGTGTCATAGTGAAGACAGAATGAGTGCAATGCTGCATCTTTCTTCATGTTGCTGGCGAGGAGGCGCAAAAGGTATTCGCCAATATGGAATTTGCTCTCGCTGATCAAGACAAGATCATACCACTGACAGAAGCATTTAGAGTTTACTGTGTCGGGAAATGCAGTATCATTATCACACGTTATAAATTCAATTCACATAATCAGGCGTCAGAAAATATGGCTACATACATCACGGTGTTAAGAGACAAAGTAAAAGATTGTG
This sequence comes from Branchipolynoe longqiensis, assembly GCA_030323885.1. Lineage (NCBI taxonomy): Eukaryota > Metazoa > Annelida > Polychaeta > Phyllodocida > Polynoidae > Branchipolynoe > Branchipolynoe longqiensis. The sequence goes on from CM059189.1 coordinate 7,507,736, forward strand.
AGTATGGGACGGTGGAGGAGTCGCTGTTGCGCGATCGAATTGTGGCTGGCATTAAGAATGTGAACTTACGGAACAAATTGCTTCAAACTACGGAGTTAACGTTGGTAAAATGCATAAGTATGTGTGAAATGAGTGAGTTCAGTTCAGATCTGTTGGAGGACACCAAATCAGACGTTGAAAGTAAGGAAGTCGATTTCATTCGGAATTATGCTAATGCACATACCGGTGCACCGGTGGTTCGGTCATCGGCGACGCCATCTTGGAAATTGCCATCTTGGAATCCCGGCGGCGCCGGTGCAGGAGAGTTCAAGATCCGCTGCCAGAACTGTGGATATGAACACCGCCGGGGAGTCTGCCCAGCGAAAGGAAAGGCTTGCATAGCCTGTAGGAAGATCGGGCACTTCGGTAAGGTCTGTAGGAGCAGACTGGGCAGAGTCAACGAACTTAACATCGAAGCGCCCGACCCTCACAATGCTGAGCAAGACCCGGATCTGGCGGAAGTCAATGTGCTGGCAATGGATCTGTTTGTCGGGGCCGTCGACCGCAGTGCTGGTCGAGATGCCGAGCTGTGGCAGGCAATCGTTCGGGTGAACGGTTGTCCTGTCAAGTTTAAGCTTGACACCGGTTCAGAGTCGAACGTGCTGCCGAGGTTCATGTTCGACAGAGTTGCTCCGGGGTAACTGACGAACACCAGATGTTCGTTGGTGACGTTTTCCGGTCATCGGATCACGCCTGATGGAGAGGCACTGCTGGACTTCAACGACCGAGTGCTTAGGTTCCAAGTGCTGCCGGATTGTCAGCCTATCTTGGGCAAGCAGGCTTGTGTGACGTTGAACGTGCTGGTGCGGGTGGATGAGGTGCACAGCGCTGTACCGACGAACATATCCAAGCCAACGAACATTGCCAAACCGACGAACATTTCCAAACCGATGTACAGTTCCAGCGCTGGGGCGGAGAAGCTGGTAAGCGAATACAAAGATGTGTTTCAGGGTTTGGGGTTGATTAAAGCAAAGGCTGTCATTCATGTTGATAAGTCTGTTCAACCTGTCATTGATCCGCCTAGACGGATCCCGTTTGCCATTCAGAGTAAAGTACGTAGTGAGCTTGATCGTATGGTGGAGTTAGGTGTCATAGTGGAACAGGATGAACCTACCGAGTGGGTTAATTCTATTACTATTGTAAAAAAAAAAAACAGGATTAGGATTTGTCTGGATCCGACTAAGTTGAACAAAGCGATAAAGAGAGGGCCTTTCCCTACCAAAATTATTGATGAAATCATTGCCAAAACGGCCGATGCAAAGTATTTTTCAGTTTTGGATGCAAAGACAGGGTATTGGCAGATAGAGCTAGATGACGAAAGTTCACATTTGTGCACATTTAATACTCTGTGGGGCCGGTACAGGTATACCCGTTTGCCTTTTGGCATCAAAACAGCCAGTGACATTTTCATTCAGGAAATGCACCGTGTCATGGGCGATATACCCAGTATCGGGATAGTCACAGACAAGATTTTGGTATATGGGTCAACGGTTGAGGAGCACAACGAGCGGCTCCGGGCTGTGTTGGACCGAGCTAGGTCGGTTAATCTAAAGTTAAATGACGCTAAGTCATTGTTATGTAAGACTACAGTAAAATATGTAGGTCATCAACTTACCCAGCAGGGTGTGAAGCCTGATCCAGACAGAATACAAGCAATAGTTGACATGCCAGAGCCGCATGACAACCAAGGCGTCCAAAGGTTCCTGGGCATGGTTGGATATGTGCACAAGTTCATACCCAACATGTCTGAGATAGCCAAACCACTACGCACGCTCCTAGCTAAGGACGTGGCGTGGCACTGGCAAGCCGAACAGCAGGGCGCGTTTGATAAGTTGAAGGAGAAGTTAAGAACTGCTCCTATTGTGATTCAAGTGGATGCTTGTCAGTCAGGTTTAGGGGCTGTGTTAATGCAAGATGATAAACCGATCGCACTCGCATCTCGTGCGCTTAACTCGCCGCAGTGTGGTTATGCCACTATAGAAAAGGAAATGCTCGCCATATGTTTCGGATGCCAGAGGTTTCATGAGTGTATCTTTGGCAAAGAAGTTCAAATTCAGACGGACCACAAGCCGTTGGTGGCGATAGTGCAGAAACCAATACATAAACTTTCGGCTAAAATGCAGAGAATGTGAATGCGATTGCAGAATTACAATATTCAGTTATGTCATGTGAAGGGCTCTTTGATGTTTTTTGCAGACACGTTGTCCAGGGCGCATAGCGCCAAAGTAGGTCATGATAGCCTGTTCGATGACACGTTCTGCGTTGCTGCAGTGGACATGCAGTCGTCGAGTTTGTTGAGTAAGATTGTAACTGAATATGAAAAAGATGTATCTATGTCTATGTTGATCTCACACATTGAAGATGGGTGGGACACTACACGCATACAGACACCACCGTGTCTGAGACAGTACATTCCGTACAAACACGAGTTAACAGTTGAAAATAATCTTGTAATGAACGGCAATCGGGTGGTGGTTCCTCCAGCTCTTCGAGGTGAAATGATAGAGGCGTTGCATGAGACGCATTTGGGAGTGACGAAGTCCAAGCAGTTGGCGCGGGACTGTATGTTTTTTGCCCAAATATGAACAAGCAAATTGAGGAGAAGGTCAGTCGTTGTGACACTTGCCGAAACAACTGAAAGAATTTACATAACGAGCCATTGATAAGTCACCAGATCGCCTGTCAACCGTATGATAAAGTTGGTGCCGATTTATTTGAGTTAAATCATAAGAATTACCTGATAACTGTAGATTATTACACGAAGTTTCCAGAGGTGATGTTGTTGAACGATACGTCGTCTGTCACTGTTATTGAAGCGTTGAAAGATAATTTTGCAAGACACGGTATTCCTGGTCAAGTCATGTCGGACAATGGTCCACAGTTTAAGAGCCATGAATATAAGGAGTTTGCACTACATTATGGGTTCAAGGCCAGGTATTCCAGTCCACAATATCCTCGTAGCAATGGCCAGGTAGAACAGTTTGTCCAGACAGTCAAGGACATGTTAAAGAAGTGTGAGAAAACTGGGGCTGATTTTCAGTTGGCGTTGCTGAATTATCGTAATACTCCGTTGCCTGTCCTGAACGCATCTCCAGCGCAATTGCTCATGAGCAGGAGGTTGAGAGGGAGATTGCCTAAGGTAGAGGACATTTTGGTGCCTGAAACGCAGAGTCCAAAGAGAAGCCAGACAGCCAAGCGGCAGCGTAGTCAGAAAGCGTTTCATGACCGGAAGTGCGGTAAGGCGCACAAGCCTATGAAAGTTGGGGATAAGATAAAATACAAAAATAATGCTGGGGAATGGAAAAAAGGGGTTATTTTGGGACTGACTGGTGTTTCTGGGAGAGAGTATCAAATTTTGAACGAGTCAGGTAATATGTTGTATCGTAACCGGGTCCAGATTATCAGGGCGCCCCTGTCCTGATATGACCTTAGATGTTGCTAGGATGTAAAACAACAACAAACAAACAACGTAAAACAACAAACAAACAAACAATCAGGGCGCCTGTGGGGGGGCGGCCCGAGCTGGTCGGGCAGACGCAAACTGGGTCAGCGTCAGTGCCGAATGTAAACAGTGTGGCTAATCTAAGTAGGTCAGGTCGGCTGATAAGGCCGGCGAGCAGGTTAGACCTGTAGGAGGTCATTGTAAATTGAGTGTGCACGCAAGTAACATGTGCATGTAGGATTACGTTTTGTTTCAGCTATTTCTCGTTGTTGTTATTATGATGTTTGTGGACACTTTATGATGTCAGGCATTACGGCCAGACTGTGAGGACTTAGGTGCATTGCGCGCTCGGACATTTGCAAGGACTTGGGTGCAAGTTAAGTACGCATATATTGTTGTATATTGAATGTTTCTTCATGGTTATTTTGTAACATTTCATGTTTCAGAAATACTTTGAGGGGGGGATGTGATATATGCGTAGTAGATGTATAGAACTGTGGTTAATATATGCTAATGAGATGCAGACTTGAAACAAAGGAATATGCTAATGAGATGACGTCATGGAAAGCGTTCGAGCGCTCGAGCGTTCGAGCACTCAAGCGCTCGAGCTTTCGAGCGCTCGAGCGTTCGAGCGCTCGAGCGTTCGAGCTTTCGAATTTTTCGTGAATATTCTAACTTTTACCTTGTCACTCAACCCTCTACCGTCCTAGTGAATACATGTATTGTAAATTTATTAAAGTCGTTCTCACCAAAAAGTATTGTTCGCATATTCTATTATATACAACCATAGGGTTGCAGGGCGGAACCGGTGTTGTCATAGATAGTCTCCCTCTGACCTACTTTATGCACTAGCGGTCAGTCGTTCAACTCGCCAGTCCTAATCGCCTATCTCCAGGTTCAGTTCCCTGCCAGCTCAATCAAAATGAGGGTAGCTATAATTTGTGACTCCAGAGGAAAATGGTTAGAAACCCAGCTACACCGACGTGGACCTGAACACGAGTTCGCCGTGATTGCCAACCCAGGAAGGGGATATGTAGAGACCATGCAGCTGTCTCTACATCGCCTACAGTAAGTGTGGTTATTGAATTAAAATTATCGTCCTGCCCAAATGTAAAATGCGAGGATACGCATTTGAATATGAACCGCCATAATTGTAGTACTGCTTGACGCTCGTGCCCATTCTTATTTATTGTAGACAATTCAACCCCGAGTATGTCATCCTTGCTGCTGGGATATGGTAGGTGACGGAGCACAGAGCCGGGATCACCATGCTCCATTCTTCCGTTATCCTTACCAACTTTGCCCGGGTAGCCAGTCAGCTGGAGGAGGCCGTCACCCTGCTGAGGACGGTGTACCAAGGACGGTACAGTGTTGCGACAGTCGCCGGTGTGGACCTGGCGAAATGCAACAACCCCGCGCGGCACACATCGGCGGCTAACAACTGCCCGAGGCAGCGTCGCATCCACAACAGGTAGGTCTACTAAATAATATATGCATCTAAATGACAGAATGGCAATTGCATAGCCCTCTTTGATTATTATTTATTTGTTTTATTTTTAGCACGTCATTAATAACGTCATGGCGATCCTCAACCCAGTTGTGAGGCTCCTAAATGCTCTCCGCGGGGAGCCGACTGCCCGGCTGGGCGAAGTCATCCACGCCGGCAACCCAAACAACCCGATCCACCGGTACGACACGCTGAGGGACGGGTACCATCCTACACCGGCCACCAACAAGGCGTGGGCGTGCTGCCTGGTGACATGTGTACGGGCGGCAACACTATAAATGCGAGTAGCTTGTATAATAAATTTAATTTGTTTTGATCAAATACACTGATGTTAGTGGTACTTAAATCAAAGTAAACACCGAGTAAGATGAGATGTCATACTCCACCATCCTGTTAAACCCTATATTAAGTTGTATCGCATTTTAAAATAGTTCGCGGTTGATACATTATTTTCTATTTAGGAAATATTGATGTTTCGAGGTTTCACATTAATGTAATAATGACACAGCGTGTGTAGTGTATGAAGGATGGAAGGGTATTTTCCCACGCAAATATTCTAAACATCAACCGTCACTCGGCCCCGCTATCGGCGCCTCAAGTGTAGCAGGGGTCAACAGCTAGGCCGTGTTAGAAGGTTGCGCCTTATCGGCTAATTCAATTAGGCTCTCGCCACCGCCGCCCTGTGGAATGCGAGCGGTGTAGAGTTTCAAGCGTCCCGTGCTAGATTTACAAGCCTTTAAGTAGGTGGTTTGAATTATAACCGTCGTGTCACAGACGACTTTGCAAATCTCCCACGGCCCATCCCAGTTAGGTGCGAGTTTTATATTCGCGGTAGGCGCATTATATCTAAGTACCAGATCGCCCACTACAAATCTAGGGAAGTCAGCATTACCATAAGAATTTTTATTTCTTTGAATACTTTTCCCAATACTATTACATACTCTTCCATATACATTGTGAAAACAACACTCCAGCCATCAAATGAAAGCTGATGTACATGGATTAGTAGAGTGCTTTTGTAACACTTCGAATTGTAAATCACATGGTAGGCGTAATTCTTCTCCAAACACCAGGGTATTGGGAGTAACCCCAGTGGCGGTGTGTACTGTGCAGTTATACCTGTGGGCCACATATTTGGCTTGCAAGTCCCAATCGCTTTGATCTTCGTTTACCATACAAGCCAAAGCTGAAATTAGGGTTCTATTAAATCTTTCGACTAACCCATTTGATCTAGGACAGTAGGGGTTGGTGCGGGTCTTATGGCAGCCTATGAGTGTAAGCATAGACTGAAATAACTCCGCCCCAAACTCCCTACCTTGGTCCGAGTGTAAAGAAATAGGGGTGCCAAAAATTAATACCTAATTATCTACTAAGGCCTGTCCTGCCACAGGCGCCGTTTGATTACATAACGGGTAGACTTTTATGTATTTAGTAAAATGGTCTTGTACGACCAACATAACTAGGTTACCCCGGCTGGTGAGTTTAAAACCAGAGACAAAATCACAAGATAACTGACCCCAGAGTTGGCCGGTCATTTGTTGCTGTAAGGGCATTTTGGGTAGTCCCAGCCCGGGTTTAATTGTTGTGCATTTAGGGCATGTTTTAACCCAATCGCGAACTCTCGCATTCATGCCAGGCTAATAATATCTCGCGCGCAATTTGTCCAGAGTTCTCTCTCGACCAAAATGCGCTGACGTCTTATGGCAGTGACAGAACGTTAATATGTCCTCCCGTAGGAGGAAAGGGATAATAATCTGTTGATGAGTTGTCAGGGTAGCACTATCGAGCGCATTCCTACATAACAACCCATCCACCAGTATTAATTGATCCCACTGATTTAATAGTTTGATAGTTTCATTACTTTCTGCACTGGTGAGATGTCTAGATGGTCTCACTGTGGGTGTATTCAACAATGTAATTATTGCCAAACATGTATCATCACTTGACGAATTTCAGCCTGTGTCCAGAAATTAAAATTATTTTCAACTTCTGTACCGTGACTGAGAGAAGCAACTACCGCTATGTGCGCCCCACAATCCTTGCATTCCGGTATGCAACAACGACGGACAGGAATGCGACTCAGTGCATCGGCATTAATATGTTGAGGACCGGGTCGATAGGTAATTTGCGTGTTGGTTAGGCCAAATTCAGATAGCCAGGCCAACCAACATCCTATCATTCCCTCAGCCTCTTTAAAATTTAATAACCACTTTAAAGAAGGGTGGTCGGTACGGATCTGAAATTCAGAATCCCAAAAATAATGGCGCCACTTTTTGGTATATATGACAATTGCCATTAATTCCCTTCAAGTGGTACAGTATCGCCGTTGACAGGCACTTAACCGGTTGCTGGCAAATGTAATGGGCACTTCTACCTCATCCTGCATCTGACTTAGCGCACTGGCAATAGCGAATGCGCTAGCGTCAGTATCCAGGATAAATTGCCCTGTTGGCCGTGGATAACCCAGTACAGGTGTATCCGTAAACAGCTGTTTTAATTCAATGAATGCTGTGTCCTGAGGTATACCCCAGTCAAAGGCCTGTGTGCTTACATTAGCCATATCCTGTATGGGAGCGACTACTTTAGCAAATTTAGGAATAAAGTCTCGATAATACGAGGCAAATCCTATTAAACTTTTTGTTTCCTTAGGAGACTTAGGCGCAGTCCAGTTTGTAATAGCCTCCCTCCACCTTTCTCAGGTCGGCCTTAATGCCCTACCCTGAGACAATGCGGCCCAAATACTCTGTCTCCTGGCGAAACAGATTGCATTTAGATGGTTTAAGTTTCAATTTATATTTACGAAGTCTAAGAAAAACCTCACGTAAATTATTGCGACAGGTGTTAGCAGTGCCACCAAAGATAATAATGTTGTCTAAATATACTAAACAGTGTGTGAATAACAAACCATTTAACATTTCAGCCATTTTTTTCTCAAATGTAGCAGGTGCATTACAAAGACCGAAAGGCATTACCTTCCACTCATATAGTCCTATGTGAGTGGTGAAGGCAGTTTTCTCCCGGTCGTCGTCTCGCATCGCAACTTGGTGGTATCCAGATTGAAGGTCCAATGTGCAGAACCACTTATTCCCTCCAAGGCTATCCAGGCTCTCGTCGATGCGTGGTAAAGGGTACGCATTTTTGCGAGTCATGGCATTTAATTTGCGGTAGTCAATGCAGAATCGTCATGTTCCATCCTTCTTGGTAACCAGGTGGACAGGCGAACTGTAGGGACTTCTGTTGTCTGTAATAATACCAGAGGCCAGCATTTTGGCCACCTCGTCTTCCACAGCTTGCTTCTTGGAATCCATTAGTCTGCGGTATGGTATCCTAAATGGGGCATTGTCCCCGATGTCTATATGGTGTTGCACCACATCGGTCCAACCCAATTTAGCATCCGGCCTTGCAAATATATCGCAAAATTCAAATAGAAATTCTGCAATTTTCAATTTATCTTCCATATGGTCCAAATGCATGACCTCAGCCATGGACAATATGAAATCCGGGATTTGCGACAATCCTTCGAAATGATTTCTATCTACAGAAATCGCGGGTTCAGGGGATCCTCCAAGTCCCTCAACACCGCATCCTCTTTTTAGTAGGTCGAACACCATTGCAGCTAGGACTGCCAATGGGCCCATGAGATCTGGCCTCTGCCGTGTTACCAATGGTTTGGCCTCGCGACAAATGGACCGAGTCATCTGTAGTATTACAGAGTGGTAAGACGGCACCCTTTGATTTACTAATCAACGAAGGTACTGATGTGACCCCTATGGGACCAAGCATTTCAGGGTCGGGTTCAATCAAACACTGACCTTCCCCGTCTATATGCTAAGATGTAATCAGAGCCGCGACTGTTTGGTGAGCAGCTATTGTCACATCCTCAGCCAGACATGCGAGCCCACAATCTGTTCTGAGTTGGCAATGCGTGAATAAGTTATATGGTTGTAACACTTCAAATAGTCCATTATGCGGGGAAAGATTAGCTTCATAAAATGACATCCAGTCACTCCCCAGTATACCGTCTTCTGGTATATCGACTATTAATACCGACGAGTGAAAGATCTGGTTGGCGATACCTAATGGTACATCGGTACAACCAAATTGCGGTATCACAAGGCCGGTCACACTTAGTGGTTTAACTTCAGACACCAAATTGCGGGTGTTTAGATTAAGTTCGTCAAAGAATCTCTTTCCTATCACTGACATAGCTACGCCCATATCGATAACCCTTTGGAACCTCTAATATTGATGGGAATATACCATCGTTTCCCATTAAGGGGGAAAATATTCATGGCAAACCTGTCTCGCTCACCCACAATGTGTAAGTCCAGACCGGTTTTCTTTAATATATAATCCATGCACAAATCCGGCTCGTTATAGCTCGCATTTTGTGAGCACAACGACCGCATACCCGCCAAGAAAACCTGGCAGACGTGAATCGCTGTGCATATAGATTGTGAGGTAGAACCTTTAAGAGAGGCACAAGTCTGTCGAGAGATTGTGTGAGGGGAATTTAGCACAACTGTCGACAGTTGCACTTGGAAGTTTACCCGGTTTAACCGTAGCTAACAACACTCCCGGCATTGCAGCTGGTTCTAATTTAAATAAGCAGCATCTTCAATGAACTCTGCTGCTGAGGGTAACTGTGCCGGCATAGCCGCAATATTTTTGCTTTTGGCCACTAGTAGCCTTGCCAAAGTTGCCGCGTCATGGCGAGAGTTATCGCGTCCTTTGCGATCTCCCGCCAGCATAGCCTGATCAATAGAACGTGCTTGAGCCTGAGGACATGTGAAAGCCATATGCCCAAAGCCTCTGCATCTACAGCACTCCGTATCTGGTGATACGCGAGGTCTATCTGTAGGATTCCTTTGGAAAGGCCTTGACGACCTTCCCTTGAACCTGGAATTAAACTGTTGGCGTTTGCCTTGCCACTCCCTTTTACTGGAATGGCCGGCATCGCGGTCATTATGGGGTTTAGAACCCTGGCCATTGAAAGCACTTATGCCCGCATTTAGGTCGTCAAATGCAGACTCAGATGCGGTGGTGGCAATTCCAGCCATCCCGCATTTGCTTGGAATAATCCTCGCTTTCGCGGCATGGTCCCGCAGCATGTGATAAATGTCCTCCATGGTATGTCTACCAGGGGACCATTGTTTAATAATCATGTCGCGTTCCTCGCGGTCATGCAGACCATTGATGAACACAGCTACAGTTTTACGGGCTATTAAGTCCCGCGACATGCCTAGACCGGCTTTCTTGGCCTCTGACTCTAGCATCATCCCATAATATATGGAATTCGCAGAGTCTGAAGGCCGCTGGTACCTCTTCTCGAAGAGTTCCCACTTGGATAGAGGGTCTAGGCCCTCGAACTGCCAAGCCAAAGCTTCTACCAGTTCATCTAATGTGGAACAATCATATTGTTCCCACTGATCCACTGCCAGTTGGCCAGGGCCATCCTGCAGTAGATGTAGATGTGTCAGTGCGGTGGTCTCGTTCCACCTATTAACTGACATCGCCTTCCTAAATTTCTCCCACCAGGTATCCCAGTCTTGGTTGATACCATCGAAGGGAGGTACTTCCACAGCCTGTACGTACCCTTGCAGGCTGGTACTGCTCTTGTACACTTATATTGCGGTCTCACAAATGCATAGACCGACTTACGGCCGAGGCACCGATCCCCGGGTTTATATTCGAGGCCTCCATTACAGCCCGGCGAATTGCGGGATTAGATTTAATGATGGCCTGCTCTTCACTAGTGAAGCGATAAGTAGCAAAGGAGTCAACATTAGTTGACTCCCGCATGTGGCAAACAGGAGCGTTTTGCCCAATTTGCAGTATGGTGTCAGCTGGTCGGCCGCTAGATGCGCTTGTCGCATTTTGATTATTATTACCATAAGGGCAACGCCCATTTTGTTCCTGAATCATAGCCAGCATATCATCGGTTATACCGGCGTCACGGATATCGGGGACGTAGTCCTTGTGACCATCCCCTTTGGTCTGAAGCTCAACAAACTCTTGCCAACGGGCAATTAGTTCGTATTCGCGGGACAGGAGTTGCTCCTCCCGCGCCTCTAATGAGTTTAGTCTGTCCCGCTTTGCACCATGCAGTGGGGCAGGTAATAAATACGACAGGTCAATCTCCTGGGGAGGCAGAACGGGTATGCGAGTGGCCTCCGTTCTCTCTTTCCCGGGGAAAAAGAAAAGGCTGCCGCCCTTGCGACCAGATCCGTCGTCTGCGGGACGTAGGATCTTTCATGATTCTCGCGAGGCGATGCCCGCATTTGAGGTTTGCGAGTTCACAAGTAAGGATTGGGGTGAAGCACCGCCAGAGCAGACCAAGTCCGCATTTAATGTATGGGGTGAAACACCACCAGAGCAGACCAGGTCCGCATTTAATGAGGCACCATCTGAGGATGGCGCCTCCGGTTCTCCTGCAATTTCCCCCGCATTTGCCGCCAACCGTAGGCAGCTACGGCGAGAGCCCATGGGGACACCAGGGTCCGGGTGTTTTCTCGCCATCGCCCTTAGGCCACCAGGTTGCGATAAATAACGGTGTACCCTTACAAAAAGAACTTGAGAAAGAAACTATTTTTTTCCCTCCTGGCTCCTTATTAGGGAGCGAGGGGGCTAGAGAAATAAAGAAAACGTATATTTATTAGATTGTACTAGAATTTGGAAGGATTTTGTCAGATTAGTATATATATATATTGATGTTACTATTTGTTATGTAGTTATGCCAACATGAAAGAAATTCACTAAAATTTGAAACCCCAGAAGAAAAGAAAAAGAAAAAAAATGCCAGAAAAAGAGTGAGCAACTAAGCGAAATAAACAGTAATACCACCAGATATTAGTGCTTCTTTGACTTAGTCTTTTCTTGCTATTGTTGGTATTGTAGTGGTCTGCACTGACCTCTCAGGCAAGTAACCACATAGACAGGTAGGCGTGGGGGGTGTGTTGATATCAGGGAGCCTAGGTGGTGTAATGGTTAGCACACTGGCCCGGAATGCAAAGAGATGTGGGTTCGAGTCCTGCTCTAGGCACAATATTTCCCATTTTCATCACCCCCATGACACTGGTTGCCGTGATCAGGATCCTGTACAAGCTTTGCGCTGTATGGTTATTGAACCTACCCTGTGTATGTATGTGTTAGTGCATTGCCTGTATGTATGTAATTGTAAGCATTACAAGACTTACAATTCCAGGGGGACGAGTGTAGTGGTCTGCACTGACCTCTCAGGCAAGTAACCACATAGACAGGTAGGCGTGGGGAGTGTGTTGATATCAGGGAGCCTAGGTGGTGTAATGGTTGGCACACTGGCCCGGAATGCAAAGAGATGTGGGTTCGAGTCCCGCTCTAGGCACAATATTTCCCATTTTCATCACCCCCACGACAGTATTTATATAGATATGCATAAGAATTTGGATAAGATTTAGAGACTACCCTGTAAAAAGATCAGAAGTGAAATTAATTGGTAATTTGCCGAAAATAGAGCAGTCGTAGCGAACCCGACCAAACAGTCTGGAATCCGCTGGATGACTGACCTGACGCTCCAAAACGCTTTATGATGTCACCTCCATGCCGCGACGCGCTTGGTCACTAGGAGACGCTGTAACAAATAGAAAACAGGCGGACTAGTTCAAAGCTAACTGCCTCCAGCCCAAATAAACGTTCGATTTAAACCGATCTCGAATATCGGTAGGCCACAGTAGCAAATTTTAATACTCTAACTAAATATAAATAATGCCCGTAAAGCCTTATGCCGGGGTAGCTAATCCTCGTCCCAAACGACTATCCATTCAGAGCGACACAAGGTTAACGTTGTTATTATGGGCAAATGACTAACGTTTGCGTACCCACTGTGGACTCAAGGCTCTTGGCCCTCACAGTGAAAGATATAAGACTAGCCGCAAAATAAAACAGGAGTACCAATTTGGTTCAACACTAAAATTTCTCCATTTAATGTAACCCCGGGTACTCCCTAAACTGTCACGTCACGTCGTGAAGCATAAAGACAGTCGCCATCTGCCAATGTCACAGAACGAATGTGCTGTCAATAAAGACAACAACACCGTTTTTCTTCTAATAAATAGCGTATCAAAAGTAAATTAAAAGGTATTACACTCCTTACAATCCTGGTCACGGCACCAGTTTAACCATCTGGCTATTCCACCTCCTCTTAAGGCGAGCCTACAAATTTATGTAATTATTTCCATGTGAATTTCCGGGGTCCTGCCGTGGGCTGCTGCCGCCTCTCGTCCCGTCTGCAGGTAGACCGTCGCTGTCAGTGTCATTCCCGGGCTAAGGGTGGACATCCAGAGTATCGAATAAATACGGTTCTTGACCCCTCCTCGCATTTATCAAACTAAAGCACTTACTTGTTATTTCAACTAACTGGCTGTCCTCCCCGCCGTTCGGTGTTTATTTATGATGTTTAAATTAATCCAAGACTAAGCAGACGCGCCCTGCGTCTCTGCTGCTGTCACTGATAATCAGCCTAAGTTAATGTCTTATTTCCAGCCAAAATAGGACTATGTTAATTCTGTTAATATGTCCATTATTATCTCCCTGCAGATGGGTTAGTCAGTTTCCTGTGCAGAAGGTTGGAAGTTTGAATCCCAACTGAGTCAAACAAATGACTTTTACGGCCAGACAGACCCAGTGCAGACCGGTCACACAAATGAGTCAGAGTCGGCTGGTGACCATGAGCGCAATCAACGCATCAACAAGATGACGCAACACTCTGGCCAGACCCTCAGAGGCGGCAGAGCGAGGCCGACTAGATGCTTCAGGGAAGTTCAACAACAGCTGGTCATGGCAAGCAAGACTGGGTCAAAATATGACCTGGCTTATGGCTTATCAGAAAACACTCTGATAAAGTCTCTGTGCGCTCACAGCTCTCAGTTGCTAGGTGTGTGCTGGAAAGAAGGGGGGGAAAAAGCGCTGAAAATGTAAGTCAAATTTGGTTAAGTCGTCTGACACTGAGTTGTCTGAAGGGAAATACCGTCGACCAAAAGTAAGGTATGGAAGAGAGTAAAAGATGGTTATATGTATCACATTGCTATGTCTTTGATGTGAGTTAACTGTGTTGAACCCTTGGGTTCGTTTCCCATGACGTACTAAACCTGAGATGGACGCCATTGATATCGTTCAATTATGGCTATGTGACGTTAAGAGGTATGAGAATGTTCAGAGCCTTCATAGAGCATTGGTAAGGTGCCTGTTTCAATCTTGGATGTCTAAGGTTTGATTCCCAGTTAAGACTTGAGGTTTAATAAATACGACTGACGCAGGTAAAGAAGGCACTAAGATCCAAGAAGAATTCTTACAGAAAGGAGATAGTCAGGTTTTGAAGACTATTCAGGGTGAAATTAAGTCTCTGAGAAAATGGATGGATAACTTGTCGTCAGGCAGTGGTATTTCTGAGCATTCAGCGATTTACACTGTGAACGCTGTGATGCCTTCTCGTGTCAGTTCTCATAACCATGGCATACGTGTTGATTTGCCGCACGTAAACCTAGGACTGCCGGTCAGGGTAGAAAATGCTTCTAAAAATAGGCATATTTCAGTCGCACAGCACATGGTGAAGCATGCACTGTTAACGCATTAATAGGGAAGCAATGTACACATTTCACCGGTTGCAAAGACGCAGACATTACGGACGAGAATGTCTCACATGTATCCGCATGTGTGGAAAAGCAATGCTTTTAGCACCAAGGCTGTACATTCAGAAGGACGAGTTGTTTCCTACATATTTCTTAGGCCCAATGTTTCACATTGTGTAATTCTAGACCTTACGGTTTTGAATAAATTAGTAACTATATGCATTTTAAAATGTGTTCGTTTAAAAATGCTCTGGATTTGGTAACACACAAAGCTTGGATGGGTAGCATTGATTTAAAGAATGCTTATTATTCTCTTTCGGTAGGAAAACGTTCAGAAAATATTAAAGATGGTCTGGAGGAATTAGTTATATGAATACACATGTATGCCGAATGGATTATCAGTCTGTTGACGTATATTTATGAAATTGTTTAAACCAATTTATTCCAAGCTTAGTAACCAAGTTGTTAATTTCCCTTATTTAGATGATTCCTTCATTATAGCACAAAGGGAAGAACATTGTACTTTGGCCATTCAGGCCCTGAAAGTAGAATTGGTAAAAGCAGGTGTCACGTTAAATTTAGACAAGTTTGTCCTAAAAACCAAGACAAGGAATTGTGTTTCTAGGTTCCATATTAATACGATTAATATGCAAGTTACACTTACGGTTGATAAAGTAGCAAAATTCAGATTCTTTGTTTAAAAAAATTATTAATAAAAGAATTAGTATGGGAGGTAGATAGCTACCTGAAGAAGCAGACGAGTCAGTTTTGATTGGGGCACACCGGACATTGACCTGTTGGCATCTAGAAATAACTTTAAATTATTAAGATATGTTTCGTGGCAACCAGAGCCAAATTCATGGAAAATTGATGCGTTTATTTTCAAATGGAAACAATTTTTTCTTTTATGCATTTCCACCATTCAGCATGGTGGGAAGAGTGGCCAGGAAAATGCATCACGACGGGACGAAAGCAATCCTGCTAGCCCTGCTCTGGGAGACCCAGCCCTGGCTCACAGCAGCCAGGAATTGGTCAAGAGAGTCGGTGACATTTTCAACGAGCTCCAAACAACCTGTGTGACAACGGACTTTTGGCACCAAAGGGAGACGTCAATTCGACCCCCTTGGTGGCATTTCTTTTTCTGAGGAAGCATCTGCAACCCGTTATGGGCCTGTCACATTACGGCATATGGTGGCGGCGTATATAAAACGTACTGATAAAATTTGAAAACCATTGCGGGACGACGTATGGTGACCTTTGTGCACTGACATGTACTTTTGGAGCGTATGCGTAGCATATGCATAGCATATGCATAGCGTATGTGTATCGTATGCGAAGGTAATCGCGGCGTAACTTGAGTTGTTTTGTCAGTTATGAGTGGCAGGGTGAGCATATGCGAAACATATGAGCGAAGTATGCAAAGTGTATGAGCATATGCGAAGCGTATGCGAAGGGTATGAATAGCATATGTAAAGCGTATGCAAAGCGTATGGTATCTCTCTGAGGTCGGGGGTGTATAAATACCCTGGAGCAGCAGCTGTCCCCTCACTCTACCACCATGCCTGCTAAGAGGAACACCACTGCTACTGCTATTACTGCTGCTGCTACACCAGCCTCCAGGGCTGCCATCACCACTGGAGGAGGACTAGGCCGTGGGAGAGGCAGGAAGAAGCATACTTTGCCATGCTTAACATCACCAGCCTCCTCACCTGCCTCCTCACCTAACCACTCACCTCACCACTCTCCACAACACCACTCTCCACAACACCACTCTCCACAACACCACTCTCCACAACACCACTCTCCACAACACCCCTCTCCA
Source organism: Branchipolynoe longqiensis (assembly GCA_030323885.1). Taxonomy (NCBI): domain Eukaryota; kingdom Metazoa; phylum Annelida; class Polychaeta; order Phyllodocida; family Polynoidae; genus Branchipolynoe; species Branchipolynoe longqiensis. The sequence continues at coordinate 7,524,151 of CM059189.1, forward strand.
TTGGAAGAGCTGGAGATGGAATTGGAGACACAGACGACGCGCCAGTGGCACCCCCGCTCCAGCCCTCCATCTCCTGACATCGACGCTGCGCATCACGACCTCAGCCTCGAGGAGAATGTCACCACGGATGTGGATGTGGGGATGGAGGAGGACCTTCCCACCACTCCTCCCGCTAGTCCGAGAGCGGGGAAAGGGGAAGGGGAAGCGGTCAGCCCCAGACAATGCAAACCTCCTCGCTGGCATCCAGAAGAGGTTCGACGAGTCTGGGGACATGCTGAAGGTCATGCAGCCCCCTCCTACACATGCGATGACGAAGCGCGTGGCTTTCACGAACTATGTCCGCGACATGATCTTGACCATGGCGGAGGAGCGGTTTGTTGAGACCTGTGGCCCAATAAACCAGATCGTGTCGCAGCACTTGGAGGGGCAAGGCCAACAACTTGTGGCTCCTGTGGCTGCACCTGCACTTGCTCCTGTGTCTGCAAGTGAGGCATACCAGCCTCAACCCCACCAGTGGACTCACCAGCCACCACCGGCATCACCATGGGCATCTCAGACACAGGAGTACGTGCAGCGATACATGATGCAGCCGCATCTTCCGCCTCACCCGCAGCCACAGCCGCATCTCCTGCCTCTGCCTCAACCTCTGCCGCTCCACTTGCGTCAGGAGCTGGTCCCACCTCAGCCTCAACCTTAGTTGGCGCAACGTCTGTCTGTGGCGACGGCGCAGCTGCCTGCCCAACTCCGGACACTCAGCATGGCGGGCCACACCAGGGCCTCTCCAAGACTTGTTGCCTGGCCAGGTGGTGCGGCCACTCTCGGTGTGGCCTGGCCGTCGCCTTCCGGTGTCGGTGGCGGTGCCGTGGGGAGCTCGACACCTACACGAGTCCCCGCCGCGACGGCAACATTGTCTGAGTCGGCCAGCCCGACGTCCGACAGACTGTTGAACTTGTCAGGGCTGTCGGGAGTATTGGGGGTGTCCAACTTGGACCTCTTCCCCCCCGTCAGCCACGACGTAACCAGCTGGGGGGGGGGGGGGGGGGGGCTCGGGGTGGGGGGGGGGGACACACGACAAGTGATCATTTGTAGATATGTGTATATATGTGTAGATATGTAGATATAGTGTAGAAATGTAGATATGTAAATATGTAGATATAATTTCTAAAATGTATTGTTGTATTGTTTATCTTTGAATGTTTGTATGCACATATTTATATATGTATATATGTTGACAAATGTCTTGTATAAATAAATATATTGTAAACTATAATGATTGTGTCCGCATTCAATATTGCCATGCCATAATGTAATTTTTATAAATTAAAGTACAATTAAAGAAACATTGAAAATAAAGAATAATTATTATGAATATTAAGGACACAAGTCTCTACCCCCCCTCCCTTCCTCCCTCTCTCTCTCTTCCCTCCCTCTCTCTCTCCCCTCCCTCCCTCCCTCTCTCTCAATCCCTTCCCTCCCATTCTCTCTCTCTCCCCTCCCTCCCTCTCTCTCTCTCCCCTCCCTCCCTCCCTCTCCCCTCCCTCCCTCTCTCTCTCCCCTCCCTCCCTTTCTTCTCTTCTCTTCTTTTCTCTCTCTCCCTCCCTCCCTTTCTCTCCCCCTTTCTGTCCCTGTCCCTCACCCTCTTTTTCCCTGTCTTAACAGTGCTTATGCTTTCAAAAGGGTAATTAATTTAAAAAGAGAGCAAATTCATTACAAATACATTAACTAGATAACTGTAATTATGGATCGAAAGAATATAACAGATATGTAAATTGGGTTTCGATATCTAAAAAATGATATCATTTATTTTAATAGACATAAACATATTACCATCTCATATAACAGTAGACATGTCACAACATAACGAACATGTAAATACGCGATAACTGGACAGTGAAAAGAAAAGCACATAAGTTTTCAAAAATAGATGATAACAGTACACATACACAGTGCATACAGACAGATACAATGTTTGTCAGATCATGCTGTCTTGCCATGACACTGCTCCGGCGGGTGAGACTACCCAGTCTTTAAGTAGATTGTGCTGCTCCTTTCCTAGCTTGGACGAGGTGTTGGGGTTAGTTGGAATGTCAATGTCTGGCAGGTTTGGGACCTCTCGCCACGCTCCTGGGACAAAGTTGTTGGTGCCAGTCTCGGGATGATCCAGCTGCAGGTTCTGTAGGGCTGGGTCGCACATCCTCATGAGGTTGTGCAGAACCATGCACGCATTGGCGATGATGTTCACGGTGGAGGGGTGGTGCTGCATAGTGGTCAGCAGCACTTGGAAGTGGTTGGCTAGAATGCCAAAGGCATTCTCCACCACTCTCCTAGCCCGGGACAGCCGGTAGTTGAACAGTCGCTCCTCATTGTTCAACCCCCTCTTGCCGTACGGTTTCATCATGGTCGGCCACAGGGCGAAGGCATCGTCACCGATGAGGAAATATGGCACATCCTTCTGGCTGTCTACGATGGGTTCAAGGTCCGGAAAGCCGATGGTGCCACCTTCAGTGCCCGCCTTCAGCTCGGAGTCGTTGTAGATCTGGGCATCAGACGCAGAGCCCAAACCCCCAAGATCTGCACAGATAAACTTGTAGTCCGCGTCTACTAGTGCCAAGAGGATCACTGAGTAAAACCCCTTGTAGTTGTAGTACAGCAACCCACTGTTTGGAGGGCACAGGCAGGCGATGTGCTTCCCATCCAGAGTGCCACAGGTATGGGGGAAGTTCCACTTCTCAAAGAATAGGTCCGCAATGGCATGCCATCCTTCTGGAGTCGTCGGACACGTCATGACCTCGTCCATGTACTCGTCGATGATGGCCTGACAGACTTCACACACTATGAGCGACTGTGTGTTGTGGGGGACCCTCCACCCGAACTTCATCGATGAGTATTTGGTGCCAGATGCCAGGTGCCGCAGAGTAAGTGCGATCTTCCATGCAGGCTCGAGCGGCACTCGGAATGTGGTGCGTTTTTTGTCAATCCTCGCTTCCACTCGCGCCACAATCTCGTCAAACAACTGGGGAGGCATCTGCATGAAGTTCACGAACGACGCGGTGTCCTCGCTGCGGAGCTCGACCATTAGCTTGTCATACAAGCCAAACTCTGGCCGCCTCCCAATCCATGGTCTGACCCACACTGCGCGCCGCCGCCGCTGCCTCCTCCTTCTCCTCTCAAGATGGGCCGCCAGAAGAACCATGAGGTAGAGACCTAGCTCATGCTGATATAGGGCAATTCTATACCGATGCTGGAACTGTATCTGGAGTGCCTGGACATCCATCCTGTCTGAGCAGCAGAGCTGGACTGACAGAAGAAGCCTTGCGACACCTATATATACCGAGAGCATACGCCGGGCATACGCTGCACATATGCTTTGTATATGCTAGGCATACGCTATGAATACACTCAAATACGTTACATGCACACCAGGCGTACACTACATATGCTCTGGATACGCCGAAGGAGCAGTTTTAGCATATTCGTAATGCAAGATGACATACATATAGCATATGCGCAACATATGATGGCGTATGCTTAGCGTATGCATAGCGTATGAGCCTTATGTCGCCATACACTGACATTTTTTAGCATGTACAAACATTTTTAGGACGGACGCGTGTATGACGGCGTATGACGGCATATGATGGGATACGCCAGGCGTATACGACGTATGCGCAGTGTATGCACAGCGTATGCGCAGCGAATGCGCAGCATATGACGGTGTATGACGGTGTATGTGACGCAAGCCAATACGCCGGCATATGCTTACGCCATACGCTGTAATGTGACAGGCCCATTAGAGAAATCCACCAAAGCCTAAATACACTAGGGTTTGGGGATGTTTCGCTAGTTTTCAAACTATTCAAAACTTGGCCAGACAACAACAACTTTTCCATGAGAGATTTGGGGTTTAAAGGTGCCGTACTTATCCTGATTATTACAGGGCATAGAGGTCAGACTATACTAGCTATAAATTTAGATAAGATGAATTGTCAAAAGAAGAAGTGATTTTTTTACTTAGATAAGTTATTGAAATCGAATAGGACAGGGGACCCTCTGTTTTCTATCATGCTTAAAGCTTTTTCGGAAGATAAGAAACTTTGTGTGGTTAGAGCTATTAAGACATATTTTCTAAACACTAAGCATGTAAGAAAGAACAATAAATTATTGTTAAGTTACATTAAACCCTTCGGTCTAATTACAAGAGACACGTTAACAAGATGGACCCTTAGGATACTGTTAGCAGCAGCTATAGATATGAAGAACTATTCAGCACACTCTACTAGGGGTGCAGTAGCATCACATGCTAGGAAATTGGGCATTCCTAGTAAAACCATTCTAAAAAATGCAGGATGGTAAACATCTCTATCATTTGCAAACATTACAACAAATAGATAGAGAAAAACAAAAGCATGGCTTAAATTTTGTTAAGCAAGTCATGAGTAGTAAGGCTATAAGAAATAGCTAAAGTTAATACTAAGCCGAAATGATGTTTACGTAAAAATCTCACTGGGCTATGAATAGCCAAGAGGTTGAGGACGAGGTAAAATAGGATAATTATGCGAGACTTACCTTGGTACAGTTGACACATAATTGTTGTTTTACCGAGTCCGAGGCCTCGGATATTTGTAGTCCAGTCCCACCCTCCCTTCCCATTATGTTGGAGGTTTCTGGGCTTCGGTTTCCGAAGAAGATTTGAGCAAAATTGTTATAACAGCTAATATCACATAGGAAACACTGGTTCTCATCCGATCAGCAAAGCTAAACAACACTTGAGCCCCGTCAGTACTTGGATGGGCGACGACATTGGAATATGACATGATGTAGACATCCTGATACAGGCTAATCGCCTCCGGCAAATTTGCTGAAAATTTTGTTAAAAAAGGAAATAGGCATAATTTTGGTAGGTTAGTTAAAGATTGATCGGGCGGGAGTGCTATATCTCACTGGACTACAAATATCTGAGGCCTCGGACTCGGTAAAACAACAATTATGTGTCAACTGTACCAAGGTAAGTCTCTCATAATTATCCTATATATATATATAAAATATATATATAATATATATATATATATATATATATATATATATATATATATATCGTGTACTATGAATAACGACATGCAGTTGGCCTGAATATTTTTCGAAAATATGCACACATGTTTGGTCGTGACGATGTATAGGTATGAGTATGACATGTACCACGTGTCGGCCATTGATTAGTCATGCGGAACGGAATCGGTGATAGAAAGAACAGCTGTTAGCGATCAATGCATCCTGCACCTTCTCTAACCAGGTGCGCATAGGCAGCGCCGACACGTAGTGGGGGGTGGGGGGTAGACAGGGCCGACACATAGTGGGGTGTAGGCAGGGCTAATACCCCTGTCACACTACGACGTAATGAGCGAACGTGAGCCTAACGTGGTGATATTTCGTCATTACGTTGATGTACGTTGGATTATGTTATGATGATGTCATAATGACGTTAGACTGACGTCGAGCTACGTCATATTACGTCGTGTTACGTCGAGTTACATCAAGGTTTTGGACATGTTCAAAAATTTCGACGTAGCATGAATGTAAGGGTTTACGTTCGCCGTACGTTCTGTTCACGTTCAGCGAATGTCAATGACGTTAAACGGACGTTAGGCAAACGTTCCTCACTACGTTCCACTCGTTGACCCACATTAAAGCCAGTGGAAACGTCCATGCGGGGGGGGGGGGGGGGGGGGGGCTCGGGGGGGACGGTCAGGAGAACGTCAGGAGAACGTGCATTCAACGTACGTTCAACGTCTCATGACGTAGCTAACGTCACATAACGTTCTTCTGGCGATGGAATAACGTTCATAACGTTCCGTCAGCGTCATTACGTTGACCTCTCTCGTTGAATGACGGTATCACTACGCTTTACCGACGTTACTCTCTCGTCCACTACGCTGCATCCACGTTCAACTTGTGCCCAAATTTGCATACTACGCCGAGAAGTTCAACGTTCTTCACGTTCTCCCTACGTTGACATCGTTACGTCGTAGTGTGACAGCCCCATAACACATAGTCGGTTGGGGTGTTTAAGCAGGGCTAACACGTAGTGGGGGTGTGTAGGCAGGGCTAACACATAGTGGGTTGGGGTGTGTAAGCATGGCGGACACGTAGTGGGGTGTAGGCAGGGCTAACACATAGTGGGTTGGGGTGTGTAAGCAGGGCGGACACGTAGTGGGGTGTAGGCAGGGCTAACTCATAGTGGGTTGGGGTGTGTAAGCAGGGCGGACATGTAGTGGGGGGGTGTAAGCAGGGCTAACACATAGTGGGTTGGGGTGTGTAAGCAGGGCGGACACATAGTGGGGTGTAGGCAGGGCTAACACATAGTGGGTTGGGGTGTGTAAGCAGGGCCGACACATAGTGGGGGCGTGTAGGCAGGGCTAACACATAGTGGGTTGGGGTGTGTAAGCAGGGCGGACACATAGTGGGGTGTAGGCAGGGCTAACACATAGTGGGTTGGGGGGTGTAGGCAGGGCGGACACATAATGGGTGGGTGGGTGTAGGCAGGGCGGACACATAATGGGTGGGGGGTGTAGGCAGGGCGGACACATAGTGGGGGGGTGTAGGCAGGGCTAACACATAGTGGGTTGGGGTGTGTAAGCAGGGCTAACACGTAGTGGGGGTGTGTAGGCAGGGCTAACACATAGTGGGTTGGGGTGTGTAAGCAGGGCTGACACATAGTGGGGTGTAGGCAGGGCTAACACATAGTGGGTTGGGGTGTGTAAGCAGGGCTGACACATAGTGGGGTGTAGGCAGGGCTAACACATATTGGGTTGGGTGTGTAAGCAGGGCGGACACATAGTGGGGGTGTGTAGGCTGGGCTAACACATAGTGGGTTGGGGTGTGTAAGCAGGGCTGACACATAGTGGGGTATAGGCAGGGCTAACACATAGTGGGTTGGGGTGTGTAAGCAGGGCCGACACATAGTGGTGTGTAGGCAGGGCTAACACATATCGGGTTGGGTGTGTAAGCAGGGCGGACACGTAGTGGGGGTGTGTAGGCAGGGCTAACACATAGTGGGTTGGGGTGTGTAAGCAGGGCCGACACATAGTGGTGTGTAGGCAGGGCTAACACATATTGGGTTGGGTGTGTAAGCAGGGCGGACACATAGTGGGGGGGTATAGGCAGGGCTAACATATAGTGGGTTGGGGTGTGTAAGCAGGGCCGACACATAGTGGGGTGTAGGCAGGGCTAACACATATCGGGTTGGGTGTGTAAGCAGGGCGGACACATAGTGGGGGTGTGTAGGCAGGGTGGACACATAGTGGGGGGGGTGTAGGCAGGGCGGACACATAATGGGTGGGTGGGTGTAGGCAGGGCGGACACATAATGGGTGGGTGGGTGTAGGCAGGGCGGACATAATAGTGTGTGGGGGGGGGGGTTTAGGCAGGGTGGCTAGCATTAGTGGGTTGGTGAGGTGTGTGTAGGCAGGGTGGACCATCATAGTAGGTTGGATGTGCTGAGGCTGGGTGGAACACATATTGGGTTGGGTGTGTAAGGCGAGGGGGGCGTGACACTTAGTGGTGGGGTGGTGTAGGCAGGGTGGACACATAGTGGGTGGGTGTAGGCAGGGCTGACACATAGTGGGTGGGTGTAGGCAGGTGGACACATAGTGTACTGTGGGATGGAGTGTCAAGCGGGCGGACATATACGATGGGTGGGTGTAGGCTAGGGTCAGACACATCAGTGGCGGTGGGTGTAGGCAAGGGTGACACCTAGTGGGTGGGTGGGTGTAGGCTAGGGCCGCACATAGTGGGTGGTGGGTCCGGTGTAGGCAGGTTGGACAACTATAGTGGGTGGTTTAGCAGGGCTGACACATAGTGGGTGGGGGGTGTAGGCAGGGCGGATTCATAGTGGGTGTGTGGGGTGTAGGCAGGGCGGATTCATAATGGGTGTGTGGGGTGTAGGCAGGGTGGATTCATAGTGG
>CM059189.1:7532610-7632408 GCA_030323885.1 Branchipolynoe longqiensis
AAGCCACTACGGCCGTATAAGGATGGACAAACACAGAGTTGGGCTGAGTTCTATTTATTAGCTCTGGCGGAACGTAAATATGCCCCACCTAAAAAGGAAAATTTCGTCGGAGTGATCCCGTTTCTTAGATATTATTCCGCGCGACACAGGTAGCGCCCTATACACGCGTGCCGAAACAGGGTGGGCGCGCGAGTTCGAATCATATGAAAGCAATGAATAATACAATAATAATAATAATAATTAACCTTGGACTCTGCTTCGTTCTTTATATTATTATAATCCATTATAATACACATAGGCCACTACGGCCGTATAAGGATGGACAAACACAGAGTTGGGCTGAGTTCTATTTATTAGCTCTGGCGGAACGTAAATATGCCAAAGACCCAACGGTCCCTCCAACCCAACTCTGATTAATTCTTTGCAGCCAAACTGGCTGCCACTCTCATGTCATTCATTATACGCACTGTCAGGGGGGTCTTTAAATACTGGAACACCGCATTACTAGTCCAATCCCCCCTGGTCTTTATCTCCTCCAAGGTTGCTCCACACATAGAGAGGTATGTGCACCCACCCCTACACAAAGAATGCGATGACAACATATCAACATTGAGGCCTGCCCGGCCTCCAAACAGCTTGAGAGTAGATTGATATATCCTATACGTCAAGGGTGAGCTTCCACCCTCATCATTTGGCAATAGGAAAGCGGGCGAGTCTATAGCCGCCGGACAATCAGAAAAATGTCTTTCCGTCCAATAGACTGCACATATGTCTAATTCTGGACATCTGGCTACAGGGATATCGAGTGTTCTCTCCTTAAATTGTATTGTTTTTGAACTATGTATTTGCATTAACATACCCCAAGGGTAAAACTTAAAATCCTTCCGGAGGAGCATGGATTCAGAAAGGGTCACATTCGATTTCCTTAGCAGACCTCTAAAACTGCACAAAACAGCTGCTTTCCAAGCAATATGTCCAGGATTCATAGTAAGATAAGAAAATATCAGTCTAAGCATATCAGGTAATAACGGTACCGCCTGACTAGGCATGTCCCCTAGATCTCTACGAATTCCCCGCAGGGTTGAAGATATTATGAAGTCAGAATAATCAATTTGTTCCGCTCCTTGCTCTTTGAGGAAGAAATTCAAGCCACTCAGATAATTAATTATAGACGAATATTTCAATGTTCTGGCCAACCATGTAGCGTACAACGCCACTTGCATCGAACTACACGGGAAAGGAGCATGTGTCTCCGAAAATTCATCTACAAAAGTCAAATACTTATTGATCTGCACAGCTCTTGTTGATAAGGAGTTTGGCGCGTAGTATTTTTGCTGAAACTCCCTCTGCTCTGCCTTAAGCTTATCGATTTCTGTAAAGAAAATGATTGTTTAAATAAACTACTACAACAAAGTCTTTCATCTGGGTTTGACTCATAAATGATTTTCTCCATGCCAATAACGTTTAGTCTACTTAAGGCATCTGTTATTACATTTGATTCACTAGTTATGTGCACCGCAGTAAAAACAAAATTATATTTAATGGACATCCAAAAAAGTCTTCTCAAATAGTACATAACTAATTTACATTTAGATCTTCCTGTACATAGTGCCGCTTCTACTGTGGCACTGTCTGTGACCATTACTAGTGAGGAACACTCCCAACTAGGTGCCCAGCGCCTTGCAGCCGCATACACAGCCCACATCTCCTGTGAATTGATATGCGATTCTCTAATTTCATCTTCTGGTTCATCATAATGGTGGCCCACAGCCGCCTTCAATTATTTCGAAAAAGTTGTCTCAAAACAGCCTACAAGCCAATCCGTATCCTGCATCGCTCCATAACCCCATTTACTAGAGTCACTATAGCTGGCCTTTACTGCTGAAAATTTCCCTAGCATTAATGCTGTACCATTGAATTCATTTGCAAAATCAATCCACCATTGAATATCTTCTCTGAACCCCGCGTTTAAGCGAATTTTATAATATGGTTCCCTTACTGTGTTCATCAAGTCATACACCTGACGCGAAAAAGTTCGCCCACCACGCACTACTTTGGCTCAGTGGGCTAACATTCCGCCTAACCTCTCGAGTTCTCTCTTAGTTGCATTTTTCCTGCCTTTAAATGACATCAATAGTTTACGCAGCTTATTGAGCTTATCGCTTGGCAGAGTTAATTCAAGTTTAATCGAGTCAATAAGTATACCTAGAAATCTTATTTTAGTAGCAGGGGAAATAAGCTTTTTAAAGCTTACGTAGAACCCAATCCGACGTAATATAGCAATTAGTTTATTTTGTTGCTCCTGAACACTGTCCCAGTCTGGTGCCACAATGCAGAAATCATCCAAATAATTTACTATATTAGTAATGCCTTCCCTAATTGCGCATCTGCAAATAAAGTCCGATATTTTTGAAAATACAAAGGGGCTGGATGACAGACCCATGCACAGTCTATTGTCTAGCATGTACACCGGCCCTTCTCCTTGGATATTAAAATCCCATACCAAGCCCTGTTTTTGTCTATCTGTCGGGTGTATTGCTACAGCACGGTAAGCATCTTTTAGATCTACCGTGGCGAGGTAATCGCCTTGGCTCATCATGTCCACTACATCATCAATGCTTTTGTAATGAAATTTATTGGACACTTGTTCCGTGTATTCATTGATTGAACTGCCTTTAGGCCTACTGCAATCTATTATCCCTCTCCCACCTACCTCCTTTGGTATACAAAATATATTATGCACACACTGTGGGGTGTGGTCGGTCAGAGAAATAATACTTTGATCGATCTCAGATCTTAATTTGTCACTTATTATGTTTTCATAACTCGGGTTGCCAATCTTTTTGAATTTTGTATTATATTCTGCCGTACAGTCACCGTTAGTAACATGGAAGCCAAATACTACTCCCCAAAGAATGTATACCCAATCCGGATCAGAATCTCCCCGCAACCACAGCTCGCATATTACTCGACATGGTTTCAGCTGTACGATGTTGCCGGCGATGTAGTGTATGCAATGGCACTTACCGTTAATGCAATCATTAGTTACATTAATTACTGTCGGCACAGCTTCCGGCACCTCTCTAATGTGAAATTTCCAATAATTACAATGTCCTTCAATTGTTTCGACATAGAAAATATCATTTTTACTACTATCTTTTATATGCACCCAATCCTTTGCTGTACTGTTAACTTGGCTATTTGCAATATTCTCATTATTTTCACGACCATACTCACCGTCGTTAGGCCTAACATTTTGAGATTTATTTTGCTCATTAGTAGCACATGTAACATTGTTAGCACATTCCTCAGCATGACTGCAATCTACTCTGTTAACCTGGCCTACATAATTTGGCGCCCCTTTGGTGCCGCATACCAGCTGGTCCCTCAAGTGGTCTATTACCACAGACCCAGTCGGCACAATAGTATTTGCATCACATGTAACATTATTTTGATTGACGGTAGCTTGACGCCTGCAAAGCAAAGGGTTATTAAGACTAGTATTATCAATACAATGCTGTTCACTTAATTTGACCGGACATTCAACAGTCTTGTTAACAACAGTGCAGGCACAGTTTTTATTAACGATAGTCAATTGTTTGGGATCACTGAGCTTGTCATTTGACGTATGGAGCTCAGCTGAGTGTAGTTTGTTGACCTTCATGGGTATATCACCCACACGCGCACCCACAATATCAACTTCAGTCAAATTTGGAACACATTGCAACTTCAGACAATTCAACTTGGACGCAGTTTTACTATTAGTATGTTTAACACCACTGCAGTTCTTGGCCTTGGCAGCAACTCGTCATTCCTTCGAACAGCTGTATTTTTTGTGATTTTTGCTTCCACACTTTGCGCACCAATGTCCGAAATTACACGCCTCTTCACTTCTACTACATCCCGCCTCCTTGTTCCATCTGAAACAGCCTGTCTTACCATCTTTAGTATACGTGTTTGTTTTACGTGTACTTGTATAGGCTGCCGGCTTTTTGGTGCGCATATTATGCATCCCATAGTGAAACATGCATAAGCCAGTGTTCCCGCTTCCGAAAGCAGCAAAACCTTCGACTTCCGCTAACTTCCTTATGTCCTTGTCATACTCGACATGAGTGCTATCAAGGAAGTCATTTTGACGCACACGGGAAGCCAGGAAACAAACATGTTCAAGAAAAGCACGAAAATCTTTAACTGTTAAGGCTTGTATGTCCAAACACCAGCGAATGGACGCAGTGATAAGCTCGTAGCAATTTAACTTTTTGACTTCTTTACCTAGTACCGCATGACGTCGTAGACTCCACTTACTTCTGCGCCTTCGCGTACTACTGCTGCTCCTGCTTCTGGAGTCAGACGGAGTTCGTCACCGCCTTCGGGTTCTTGACCTATGTCGCATCTTTGCCATTCCGTACTCTGAATGTTCGTCAATGGCTGCCGTCCTAGTGCAACCGGCGGTGCCGGCGGCACCGGTCGTCCTCCTGTCGTCCATTATGGCCGCCGTCGTGCGACCTGACCCGTCATTGTAGCCCTGGTACCGCCTCTCACGTTGTTTCTTCATTTCGTCCCGTCGGTCCCTCAGCTCAGCTACTCGTTTTTCTAATGCCATGTCATTAATTTCTTTTAACACTTTTTTCTCCTCTTCCTCCAATGTTAGTGAAGCTATTTTCGCTGCTAACTCAGGTGAATTGTCTCGATAGTCCGTATTAGACATTTCGGCTACTTCTGTGGCTGCCATCCCCCGTGTCACTCTAGTCGACTGAAACTTCTTCCCCTTCCTCCTTCCTTTCTTCTTTTTGCAACTCCTTTCGACTCTGTGCGAAGACCCGCACGCGTCACAATACGGCATGTCCAGTATGGCAGATATTCAGCATTAGCCAGACATGACCGTGCCCAAGGAAAATTTCGTCGGAGTGATCCCGTTTCTTAGATATTATTCCGCGCGACACAGGTAGCGCCCCATACACGCGCGCCGAAACAGGGTGGGCGCGCAACTTCGAATCATATGAAAGCAATGAATAATACAATAATAATAATAATAATTAACCTTGGACTCTGCTTCGTTCTTTATATTATTAATCCATTATAATACACATATGGTACTACCACACCTGGAATATGGGTCCTGCTCATGGATGAGTTTGGCCCAGACCGACAGAAAAACTCTTGATAAAGTCCAGAACCAGGCTCTTCGTATCATCACTGGTGCAATAAGATCTACACCTATTAAGAAGATGGAAGAGATAACAGGAATACCACCCCTGATCATGAGAAGAGAAAGCCAACCCATGATAAGTTCATAAAAGCCAAGTATTTCAAAGACCACCTGATGAATACTAGAGTGGGATAACTTTCTTCTGGAAGATTGAAAAGGTCCAGTTTTATGACTGAAACAAGAGCCCTGCAGACAAAACACCAAGCAAAGCTCCCAGTGCAAGTAGAGGCCTTAACCATCACTGATTCTCCTCCTTGAGAAAGAAAGCTGGAGAACTTCAGTATTAGTATCACAGTGCCTTACCTCTCCACTAAAGATGCACATGCGAAATGAGCAGGAAAATCCTGACACTGGCAATGCTTGATGAAAAGTACCCCCAGGAGGCATGGATCCATGCCTACACTGACGGGTCAGCTACAGATGCAGTCCGGAGAGGTGGTGCTGGGTTATACATCAGGTACCCTAATGGACAAAGGCAGACAGAGGCAACAGCAACAGGCCTTCACTGCACAAACTATAGAGCTGAGGTTGAAGCCCTGGTCCAAGCTGCTAAGATATTGAAAAGCACCACAGCCACAGACTCTCAGATAGTTTTCCTGACTGATGCCAGGTCTGTCCTTGAGGCAGTCACAGAGAACAAACTGCCACGACTCCAGGAAGCACTTCAAAATATCCACTGCTTCAGAATTGTGCTGCAGTGGATTCCCTCACACTGCGGCATTCAGGGTAACGAAGAAGCTGACAAAATGGCAAAGATGGGTGCAGAGGCAGAACAGCACGAAAACAGTGTTGACTTTAAGGAGATGAAGACCATCATTAAGTCTCTGCATAGATCACCAGAATCACGAGACAGCTACCATCAACTGTCAAGACAACATCAAGTGATCATCTTCCGCCTTAGGACTGGGCATAACAGGCTTAACAATCACCTGCACAGATACTTCCGTGTAGTACCATCTGCCCTCTGCCCCTGTGGAGAGGAAGATCAGACTGCTGAGCATATCCTACAGAGCTGCTTGAACCATCACTCACTGAGGGAAGAGATATGGCCAGCTCCCACTGCCTTGCAGGAGAAGCTGTACGGGGCTGCAGATGTGCTACAGAGGACTGTCAATTTTATTATGAGAACTGGGCTCCAAGTGTAATTGAAGGCGAATGAAAAGAAGAAGTGAAACCTTGGAATGCTTACATTTAATAATTTTGTTGTTGTTTCCGGCCACGAGATTTGTTGATACTTTCCGCGCTTATTTACTTGCATGCGCATATCTCTGACCGGACCATATGTAGAACTCTACTGTCATTAACTGTAAATGAATTATTCCCACCACCAATTATATCCTACGCGAGAGCAAAACAGTGTATGGTTCATCAACGCTCTTATTTCAGAACGCATCTGTTTTGTTTTTTATTGTGTGTGTGTTATGTGGTACGCAAACTTGATGTATGAATATACCACATTTCTGTTTCGGTTCGGTGCACCACGTGGTTTGCTACCACACCTCGTTTTGGTACATAGTTGCGCACATGTTTTCAGGTCACGGGTGGCTGGCCGAAACGGCTCGGCGGACGTGACACTTGTCCAGCTTTAGTTGCGTACGCAATTTTCGGCAGCCGGCTGGCTAATTGGCTATTAGCCCTATTTGCGTCGGCCCCACCGCCCACCTGTGGTACGATTTTATCCGGACTGGTATTTTTAGTTGTTGTTTGCCTCAGACTTGAACTAGGTACTTTGAACAAGTGTACTCTATTACGTCGTATTTGGTTACCCATTTGGTTCTGAATTTCGTAGCCATGTGGCCCTCCTACATTTGCGCACGTAATTTTCCCAGGCTTCCACTTTCCTTCATGCGTAAAATATTTTACGTCATCCGCCACCTGTAGCGGCCTGTGCAGTGTGCCTGCCCTCTTGTCATAATAGTGTTTTTGTTGCTTCTGGATCTTAACTATGCTACCTTTATTTGAACGTTGTACGAGTGGTTTTAGATGTTTTTTTGTACTTGGTATTTTTTAACGGAGCCTGCGGGTCATCAGCAACTGCGCTGGCGATGCATTTAATTCTCTAATAGGAGTATTTCTATAATTTAACAGATATAAGTTGAAATCTTGCTTATTTAGCGAAGCTTTCTTCATCATCTTTTTTATAGTTTGAACATAACGTTCTGTTTGTCCATTACTTTTTGGGTAATAGGGGCTTGAGAACACTTGTGTGAAATTATAACTCTTAGCGAAATTTACGAACTCTCGACTGGCAAACTGAGGCCCGTTGTCTGATACTACCGTCGCTGGTATGCCATGTCTACCAAATATTTCGCACAGCACATTTATTACGGCATTCGAGTTCGTGGCGCGCAATTCTGCTACCTCCGGAAATTTTGAATGATAATCCACTAGTATCAAATATGTTTTATCTTGGTACTGGAACAAGTCCACTCCTACTTTACTAAATGGTTGCGGGTCTATTTCTGTGGTATCATTGGTTCTGCGTGCTGCGCATTTCTATACATTTGGCATGTGGCACAACGCGCTACCATATCTTCAATTTGACCATTCATGCCTGGCCAGAATACATTATCTCTAGCCAACTGTTTGCACTTTATAATTCCCAAATGGGTTTCATGCAATATGCGCAGCAATTCTGTTTTCAGTGTTTTAGGGATGATCACTTGGTTGTCTTTAAAAAATATATTATCCGAGTATGTAATGCTGTCTTTGAAAGTAAAAAACGGCTTAGCGGAGGGCATCATAAGGATATTTTGGTTTGGCCGCCCATTCTGCACTAATTTAATTACCTCATTTAGCATAGGATCAGCTCTTGTTTCAACGACGACTTGATCATTCATGTGACTAGCTACCGCTATCGATGCAACGGAAATTTCCTTGTCGAACAGGTTGTTTGGTGCAGTGTCGGTGGTATGCGCACGCGATAATGTATCTGCACAAAACATTTCGTTACCACTGACATATTTTATAACAATGTTATAATTCTGCAGGCGCATTATGATACGCTGCATTCTGGCTGACAAGGTATATAGCGGTTTTGACATTATTGCTACTAGAGGTTTATGGTCGGTTTGTATTACAATTTCTTTCCCATAAACATACTCATGAAAACGGACGCAACCAAAACATATGGCCAACAACTCCTTTTCTATTACTGCGTAACTTACTTGACATGAATCAAGCGCTTTTGAAGCCATAGTGACTGGTCTGCCTTGTTGAAAAATGGCTGCGCCCAAACCAGATTTAGATGCGTCCACCTGCAATGTTATCTCATCATTTACATTGTAATATTTCAACACTGGCGCTGCCATTAACAGAGTTTTTAACTCTTTAAATGCTGCTTCTTGCTCGTGCTGCCAAAACCAGACGACAATCTTGCCTAGAATTTGCCTTAACGGCTTAGAAATTTCCGATAAATTAGGTATGAATTTCCCTACATATCCAATCATCCCGAGAAACCTCTGAACCCCGGATTTGTCAGGAGGTGTCGGCATGTCTACAATTGCGTGCACCCTGTCAGCATTAGGTTTTAACCCCGCCTGCATCAAAGTATGACCCACATAGTTAATCTCTGTTTTGCAAACGATAGATTTCTCGGGATTCAGTCTCAAATTTGCCTCTCTTGCGCGTATGAACACTCTCTCCAAATTTTCATTATGTTCTTTAATTGTTCTCCCAAACACCAGAATGTCGTCTGTGATAACATTAACACCAGGAAGGTTACTTAATATGCTGTTCATTTCACTAATAAAAATATCTCCAGCCGTTTTAATGCCGAATGGCAGGCGAGTGTATCTAAAACGCCCCCAAGGGGTGTTAAATGTACATAGTTTTGAGCTGTCCTCATCTAAACCAATTTGCCAGTAACCACTTTTGGCATCAATTACAGAAAAGTATTTTGCATCATGGGTTTTCGCAATTACCTCCTCGACAGTTCGGGTTGGATAGGGTGTTCTCAGAATGGCCTTATTCAGCTTTGTCGGGTCCAAGCACATACAAATTTTCTGCGGTTTCTTTACTATGGTAATTGAGTTCACCCAAGGAGTTGGCTCTTGCTGTGGTACAATAACACCTAAGTCTAACATTTTATCTAACTCAGTTCTAACTTTATCCGTAATAGCGTGAGGAATGCGCCTCGGCAGATCAACAACTGGCTCAACATGTTTATCAATGTGAATTTTTGCATTACTCTTGATGCTTCCTAGGCCTTTAAATATGTCAGAATACTTTTTTACCAGATCATCTGCTGTCGGCACACTTTCCTCGCCGCATGTGTTGTGGACGGAGACTGCATCGATTCGTCGAACGAGTTGTAGCTCAACGCACGTGTCTTTTCCCAGCAAAGGCGTGCCCTGCGCGGTGACTTGAAACGTTAGCGGTCTCCCCCTCACCACGATAACTGCTTGTCCGTCCGGCCGTATGCGTTCACCTGAATAAGTGACGAGGCAGCATTTTGATGGTGATAGCACAGTGTTGCTCAAAGCATTATATACACTACGTGGTACAATGTTTGCTTGCGACCCAGTGTCAAGCTTAAATTTAATAGGTACGTTTTGTAAGTTCAATTTAACATACCATAGACTGTTGCTGGGTGCTGGTTCGCTGCCGACTTCTCCGACGAACAGGTCGTTGTCCGTGTCCCTGTCTTCATCTTCCTCCGCCTTTTCGCTTCCTACCAATACTTCGTTCACTTGAGCTTGGTTTCCACGGCGGCTTTTGCACACTTTCTGAAAATGGCCATAATGCTTGCAGTTCATACATTGTTTGTCAGTAGCTGGGCAAATGGCATTGCCGTGTTGGTATCTGCACCTGGTACATGTTGAACGTGGCATGGTTGATTGCCCGCCGCGGCTCTGCCACGTGCGTGCATGTGGTGTCCTTGCAGCATTCCGCGGCTGCGCAGAATATGCATCCGGGTGCATTTTTATCTCCTCCACATGTTTAATTTTTGTATCATCATCATATTTGTCTAGTTGAGCATGAGTGCTCAACCTACACATTTCGACGCATCTGTCTAGCGTCAAATTGGGAGTTTGAAGCAGTTTATCCCGCAGTTTGACTTCTTTCACTCTACACACCAGGCGGTCACACAGCAACGAGTCTTACATGTCCCCGAAGTCACAGTAAGATACTCTGTGCTGCAATTCGCGAATGTACGCGTCCACCGATTCGGCTGATTGATTACACGAATTAAACGTATACCGCACCACCATTATATTCGTCTTGCCGACGCAATATTCTCTGAATGCTGTTACTAACAGTTCTAGCTTGTCTCTCTCAGAGGCGTCAAACTTGAACGTTAGGTGCAGTTTTTGCGCCTCCAGCCCGGCCATGCGTAAAAACACGCAACACTGTGTCTTCTCTGGTTTACTAGTTGCTCCTGTGGCTGTGCTATAAATTTTGTACGCACGATACCACGCCCGCCAGTTCATCGCCAAATTTCCTTCAAACGTTAACGGATGTGGTGGTTTCAGCCCTGTTAGCGCCATAGTGGATGTCTTTGGATTCAGATTCATGATCTGACACCATGTAATAATGTAGAAACGAACACCACGATGGCTAGTATGCAAGTGAGTTTATTCGGGGTCACGGACCCCACCAAGGATCCATGACGCCACACCGGTCGCCACGGATCAGTGACCCGCACTCCTATACGCACGATACACTACATACTCTACAAGACAGGCAGCCGCCTTATCAGAGACTCCAACACCAGGACCAGTAGATATATATAGGACTTATTTAACGTACTAAAGCCTATGGGGTGGTTTTTGTGAAAAAAGCAGCCAATCAGCGTCGAGTATTCTGGTCACGTGACCATCCAGGGTGGGTCTAGGGTGGGAGGGTGTTTTTGTCTCAGCCAATAGGAAGGCTTGATTTGTTTAATTTATGCAAATTTATGTATCTAGGTCACGCCTATGCCCAAATAAGGCTTGATGAAACTAGGTCAAGTTTGTGGGGTTGACCTAGATAGGGTGTTAAAAAGTTCCATTTGGCGCTTAAGGCTTGAGTCTATGGAATGGTACCCTGTGTTTGCATGCACTATAAAGCCATTTTAAGGTAATTTTTGTAAATTGTGTGTGCGTGTGTGTGCACCCCCACAAAAAGGGGGCGTGGCCTATTTTTGTTTCAGGCAATGATCGTTGAGTATTTGGATGATTGACAGGTACGAATCCCAAAGGGTGCGTGTGCTATTTTCAGTTTCAGCCAATGATCGTTGCGTATTCTGATGATTGACAGATATGAACGGGTTTGGTCGGCCATTTTGCGTAATTTTGTAAACATTGGCACATGCTTTTGGGGTGTGAGGTGGGTTTGATGTAAATATGGGCACGTGCGCGTGCGTTTTGTGAATTTTGAATTGCGTAAGACGACGAAAACCCGAAACTGAAACCGGAAATGCCTAACATCCGGTAGTTGATTTGTAATTTTTTTTAAAGTTATATTTGGTGCTGACCTAAGCCGTTGCTGATTTTGGTGGCAGTAAGGTCACCGTGCTTGCGTAATACCAAAACCAAAACCAAAACCAAAACTGAAACCGGAAATGCCTGACCTAAACCATTGCTGATGTCATTTAGACTTTTAAAAGAAAAGAACACAAGAAAACAAAATTACACAATATTGTTTTTATTCAAAAATGACAAGTTTTTTAACAATATTCCTCAGAATCAGAGGATTCAGCTTTTGTTGCAATACAATTTAATTCACACATAGTAGGTAATTTTTTACGATTGGCAATTGTACTTGCAGCAGTGGTTACATATGCGGAAGAAGTTGCCATATTTGTTAATAATGTAGATATATTAGTCAATTGTTGTAAGATATCAGCATTTATTTCAGTTGAAAAGCGACGTAATTCACGATCATAAAAATCTGCTTTGTATAATTCAATTGGAACCATAATGTTTTTAGTTTGTTTAGACCAATTCTGAAATATTTTGATATTAGTTTCAGAATCAGAGTCTAAATCAGTTTGATCAAAATGCACACTTGACTTCTTCTTTTTTTTCTTTTTTCTTTGTTGCGGCAACTTCCTTCTGAATTCGTTTGTCATATTTTTTTAGCAGATAACCCGAGTAAAATGGTATCGGGTTTATTCCACCACATAATTCACAGTTTTTTAAGTCTTTTTCGTATTGTATAATCGCTTTTGTTTCAACATATATTTAGTTTTTTGCTGTTCGTAATGCATTTTTGTGCAATGTTAGTACTTGCGATAGTTGATCAGGTTGTGTATTACTATCGAGTCGTTTAATAGCGGCTTTTGAGTCATCTTGCGCACAGTTTGTTTTGGATTGCCTGTTTGACATGTTTCTCGAATAAAATGTATACAGTGAGCCCCACAAGTTGAAGTCGTTATGTGTTGTAATTGTTTTTTGTTATACAACCATTTGTATTTTGATTGTCGTAAAAAAGCATTGAAATGTTTATGAGCTTTTAAAGGTGGTGAGCCGTAAGGATCAAAGTAATACACTCGTTTAATACATGTGACATAAAATGCAATCCAATGTGTTCCAGGGTTTTTGGCTAAATCAGTATTAGCGACGAAACAAGTGTTTGCCTCAGGATTTACAGGTATGCAGTCTTCAGGAAAAAAAACCAGGAACTTGTTTTTGCAATAAGGTATTTGGTTCAAAAGCCTTGCGATGGTTGACGCGTTCATTTAGCTCAAGTGGTAATCCGTGACGGGTTGTCTGTCTTGAGTTAGGTAAAGTGTGTTGTCGTAAACCAAATAGTTGACCAGACTTGTTGAAGCGGTTAATCCATTATTAAAAGTGATTTCTTCACGTAATTGACCATTCCTAAGTAAGTTTGTTCGGCACATATTATTTGATCTGTCCGGAGTTAAATCAAATACGAATAATGCGTAGCCTCCAGCAAATTCTTTATAAGAAATACCACAGTTTCCATCACAATTAACTTGACCCAAGTTTCTGTAAAGGGCATCAAATTCACGAGCGTACATATTTTGTTGAAAATCTGGTTTAAATGCATCTGATGGAAATTTTTGTTCGTTCATGATTAATTGAAGACTTGTGATGGACTTGTTTTCAAAATTAAAAGGATTTTTGGTGGCTTTACCAATAAATGCGTCATTGTCCACAAAACCGATAACAGTCTGTGTTGGAAGTTGACCACTATTTGATAAAACATATGTTTCGTTGTGATTTCCGGTTGGAATAACATGACTGATAGTTTCCGTACATTGCATTGGATACACAAATGGTGTACCCGATACGGCTTTTTCGTGAACAAGTGCAACTTCTGCAGACACCACGACTTGTCGAACTCTTAATGAAGCATTTTTTATCAACGGAATGAATTCATGGTTTTCTTCACCCATTAGGCAAAAAGCGGTAGAACTTCGCATTAGCCTAAAGTGAATGGCTGTGCTTGATGGAAGCAGTTTGTGTTGGTGCGCCATATCGATATGTAATGGAATGACCATGGTAATTGCTCCAGCTACAGCACGCGTTTGCCTTTCAGTAAATCCACGGTTTGTAGCATCTCTTGCGTCAAAGTGTCCACTTGTGTCAGCATGCCACATTTCATTGTACATCCAACATTTTTTGTCTGCTTTTGAAGGATTCAGTAAATTTTCAATGTATGCTCTGTATGGATGGTTATCTTGGTTTCCAGATATTTTTCGATCATTGATATATACTTGAATATCTTTAAACATGGCAGCACCAAAATTATTTACCGGGGCACAGGCATCAGCCAGCGTAACACGAGTTGCATAATTACTTGCTTTCACAATATCGACTTCTAATTCCAACACGGTTTCCGACAAATCTGTGTATTTAGAAGATTTATGTATGTGAAATTCGATTGTAGCATTATCTGTTAACGATGTCACTGGTTTAAGTTTGACATATTCACTGGAAACAACAGAGGTTTGCAAAGGTGTGCGTTCGTGTAAATCCAATTCGTGTACACTACATTCTTCATGATAGTTAGCCATGATAATATGTATATTGAAAAATTGTTCTTCACTAGCGTCTTTTTAAGTGTGTTTCCTTCCAAGATGTGTCTTCGTCTGATGTCTTAAAGTGTCCTGCGAGTTTATTTATATCTATTAAAAATGTCCAAATAAATCACTTTTTGTTCTTTTAGAAACTTTACGTCGTTGTTTGCGAGTAGAAGCTTTTCCAACATCAACACCACCACCAGTTTGTCTTACACGTTTACGCGTTTGCATTTTTTTTGGGGGGTTTTTGCGTCGTTTTTTTTTAGGTGGCCCCGATACCGCGGTTGATAACGCTCTTACACCCTTTTGAATTAGTTGTTTACCGACACCGCGACCTCTGTTTGATAATGATTGTTTTATATTTTCTCCAGATAACACATCGTCTGCTACACCTATTCCAGCTCTCAACAACGATTTTCCAATAGATTTGAAAATTGGTGTAGCACCACGTAGAAGACCGCTAAGCATACCTCCGGGACCATGACCACGTTGACTTATTCTTCCTCTGTAGATTGATATGTTACCAGCACCTATTTGATGTTTGTAGTAGGAAGCATATCCGGTATTCATTTTTTCTTGTTTAAAAAAATTATACTTCTTTTGGCCGTAATAGTACTGATACTGTGACTTCTCCTCGTTGGAAGGGTATGTATCGTCCAGCCCGGTCCTTTAAATACACAGCAACAGTGTTAATAGCATTTGCTCGCATAGCAAAAAAGTCCAAGTGCACAAATCCACTACGACCAGTACGATCAATTGCGACCACACGTAAAAGTTGAGCCATTTGATCAGCAACTGGTCTTGACTCGATTAAGTCACAATAAACGTAAACTGAATAAATATCTCCAAATACATCCATCGGTACTGATGCTTGAGTTTCCCAGTAAAACATGTATTGATCGTTGAATCCCAAAAGTTTTGAAAGTTCTGGCGTTAAATATATTGCGCAATGTCTTGGTGGTTTGATTTTAATCATATCGCATCCTCTTCTAAAACTAAATATTGTCTTTTTACCTTCATATTGCTTTTTTTTTAAAGTTATGTTTTCTTTTACAGCAGAGCTAATAATATTATTCAGATACCAAACAACGTCTCGATTATTTTAAAATATTAATGGGTAATCCAGCGGAATTGTAGTCCATTGTAACATCTGTTGATCGCCTACAGTAGAAATATCAGTTACCGTAGTGTAACGATTATATCGTTTATCTTTAACAATTTTTTTTGCACGTTTTAGTACCTTCTCTTTTTTATAAAAGTCCAATAATTACTATCAGTGTAGTCGATTAAATGTGCTTCTAAGTCATCAACTGTACGACCACCATCATATTCATTATCTTTGTAATTATAGTCAATTTCAATATTAAAAAGTCTATGCCAATCTACATCAGTGCTGGGTTCAGGTAGTGTGGCATCAATCGATTTGTTTTGTTGCACGTTTATCTCAGCCAATGAATACACACTTCGTAACGCAACTATTACAATGGATTGATGTTTTGGAAGACATTCCCATTGTGTTGGAACCGTTATTTCCGATAATCCTACTTCATGTGAAACTTCAAAATTTAGCGGTTGCACAAGATGTGTTCGAAATTCGGTTAGTGTATTATTTGGATAATACTTTTCCGAACAGTTGCTAGGAAGTGTTAAAATCATGATGTAATTTTTGTGATATTTTTTGCTGGAATCCACTGATCAAATTTGTCGCTGTATCCTTTCCAACGCACGTATGCTTCCTTCCTTTCGCCTTTTCCTTTGTATTTCAACACCTTTTCTATAGGGTACGTATCTGTCTGAGACTTCAACACCTTTTGCACTTCCTCTGGATAGAACACGCCTTTTATTTCTTCACCGTTGTCATCCGTTATGATACAGCCACGTTTGCCTCGGTACTTTGTAACTGTAAATACTTCAGTTGTTCAATTTCGCTCATAACCTTTGTCGAAAGCACCACGCGTTTTAATTATTCTGATTCTGTCACCAAGTTGCGCTGTTCTATCCTTTGTTTTTTGCCACACATGTTTGATTTGTTTATTACGTATTTTATAAATATTGTAAAATACTTTTTCTTGATTTTTTGTTGTTATTTGAGTTGGGGTCATTTTTAAAGTGCTGTGAAATGTGTTGTTATATGAATGCATGTAAGTTCCATTGTGGGTAAAATATCGCCATAATTCTTCTTTTAAGGTTCGATTCAAGCGTTCCACAATACTTGCTTTAATTTCATCATTTTCGCTTGTAAAAAAAGTAATATTTTCAGTTTTTAATAAATGTAGGAATATACGACCTAACAATTATTTTCCTTTATCGGATTGAATTCGTTTTGGTTTGTGACCTTTGTCTAAAATTTGTTTAAAAGCAGTAGTTACATTTTCATTGCTTTTGGTTTTGATCGGAATTGCCCAAGCGTATTTGGAAAATACATCAATAACAGTTAGTATATATTTAAAACCTTTGTTGTATTTTGCCAATTTTTGCATATCCATTAAATCAATTTGCCGTTGTTCGTTTATACCTCCTACGATCACTCTATTTTGTTGAAATTTTCGTACAACAGGTTTGTGTTTTGTATAAGCATCTAATGATTGTAATGCTTCATCAATAATATTTTTTGTTTGTTTGTGAAAGTGTTGTTTAAAAAGTTTACTACTACTTGTAAAACTTCCGGGTTCCATTGGATTTGTATAAACATTTATAATTTTATCACGAAGACTAGTTCGTTGTTTTAATTTACCCATTTTGGTAATTTAGATCTACTTCTCTTAGCGATGTTGCTGCTGGACGGCGCTGACAATGCTGACGTCGATACTGGTGCTGATATCGGTGATTCTACTCTAGCGCCGGGTGGTCTTGTTGGTCTCGTTTTTCTGAAAGCGCTCATATCATTGAGCAAAGTAATAATATTGCTTCCGATTGGTACTGGACTTCCTTCTATACTGATAATGTTTCCATTTGTATTCCATTTAATACTTTTACTTTCTTCCAAAGCTGCAACGAGACGTTTTGTTTTTGAACGACTAATTTTTGGTATATTATTCATAAGTTTTATCATAAAAAATGCCTGAGGTGTTAATTTTCCCGGTGTCAATTTTGGCTCAGTGTTGGTTTCTTGGTTTTGTAGAAGATCACGATTCAAGTAATATTTATTTTTATCAATTAATAATTGAATTTTGTTCAATTCCATTTTATGTTGTTGAAGTCTTTCCTCCGGTGTTATATTTTCATCATATAGCGCTTCATTTAAACATTTATATGAATCCTGAAGAAATTGTAATAACGCAGCATGAGGATTTAAACTGTTTATGGCTTTTTCCTTGTATTTAGTCCAATTAGCATTTTGATGTTGATGTTTATTTACCTTGTCCTTGTTCAATGTAGTTTTTAATCCGGGTTGCTGCACCAAGCGTGGATCAATCAATGCTAAACGTTTATAACCCATGGTGGTTAATTGACAACTGACTTTTAGCATATGAATAAACTGTTTTTGTATCAAATCTTGATGTTGAATAAACTTAAAACAGTTGGTATAAGAGCTGCTAATAAACCTGGTAAAAATGAAAGCCCTCCTTTTTGGTTTATAATTAGTTTTTTTTTGCTTTTGGTTTTGAGTTTTTTCTTTGCAATTTTGCGTATCATTTTGACGTGCGGCTCCAATTTTTTCTTTAATTCATCGTCAATTGGAATATTATTGTTCAATAGGTTTCGACTCAATTCACTTATGGCTTCCATGACACCATCATTACTGGATATAATAAGATGTCGACACGTTTCCTCCGGTACTTTGCTCATATGCGATAATGTCTTGTTATATCTTTGAAAAGCATATTTTACCATGATTTTTTTCAATCTTAGGTCACCACGAAAACAAGTTGATTTGTTGGTGATGTTATAGATGACCTGACTCTAAACTGATGCGGCGTTTCTTGTTTGAAGTCTGCTACAATATATGAATGAGGTTCTGTTGTTTCTCCGTTATATACTTCGGTTAAAAAATTTGGTTTCTTTGGAAAAACCTGGCGTGAAATTGGCATTATTTGAGCCATGTTTCTTGGATTTTTAAACATGACTAAATAACTTGCATTTGTTGACATAGTTCGGTAAGCTGGAGTATTTTCAATGATGCGATCCTTTGGTAAATATATCACATAGTATTTCTTTATCAGTTTCCTTCATTAAATCGTCCACTATGCAAAGCGTGTGTAGTTTATCAGCATCATTTTCAGTTGATTCCAATTCTTCCTTTGATGGTAATCCTTGTTTAAATTGAATTTTTGCATTCATATTTTCAAAAGCTGATTGCCATTGTCCATAGTAGTAAAGTACTTTGTCTACGCGTGGAATTATTAACTCGTCAGCATTGTCAATCAGTGTACTTACTAAGTGTGTTTTTCCTGAATTGGAAGGACCAGCTATTATCATAGAAAATGGCCCTTGCAACCGCGGATCAAAATGCACTAATGAATGTTCCATTTCGACCAGCTACTTGAGATATACTAAGTTGTTTTACTAAAAGACATAGTTTTATATAAAACATAAGCCTGTACATTTTTTTTTTAATATTCTTTAATTTTTTTTACAAATGCAAAGGTGACCATGGTATATGATATAGGACTCTTAATAAACTAAATACATTAATATACAGAAATAAAAAAAAAATACCAAAAAATCTAATTACTAAATAATACACAAACATGTTATACTACGTGTAACACAACTATTACTAATATAACCACTATTTAATTAACTAAAAACAAACTAGATATAGTTTTACCTCGACATTCCATAAGTACTTTTGTGCAACTTGGACATAAAAACATTGCGCCATTGGCTGGTCTTTTACACCATTGACAAAAATTTTTTGCCTGTGTACGGTGTTTTTTAGCTTCATTTAAAGCTAAATAACACCATACACCGCTACGATTTATTGTATGAAACCAATCATTACTATTATTGGGTCCAAAAAAAAGGCAGTTTTTGCTGACTAAATTTCTCTAAAATAAATTTGGTTTTGGTTATTTACTTTATCCTGTCCCCAAGGATTAACTTGTACCTGAATTTGAAAACAAGCATCTATAATTTCTGATTTAAAATAATTTAATATAAAATGACTTTCTAAACAGGTTATACAAACACCCTTTGGGGCTATTTGGCATACAGATAATTTATACCTATTTAAAATGAGCGCATTAATATCTAATATAACATATCTAGTAACAACTAAATCACACTGTGGTGCATGCCAAAGATAAATACCAAAAGTTGCATCATTGATACTTAAACCAATATGTCTTGAATCAATGAGTGCTGTTCTAATACAATTACTCATGCTTTTGGAAACTAAAGTACCATATAAAACACTATCTACACAAGAAGGTGTTTGAGGTTCAATAAAATATTGAATATTATCTTCATGAATAGCTTCCCAAGTTAAGCGAATAGGACACCCACACGCAGTTGTTTCAAAAGGTAAATGCTGTGAGGGAATAATATCGTCACTGGTTTTATTTTCTAAATTATCTTCTACAGGCGAAGGCAAAAAAGGAGGTAGAGGATTATTTGAAATTAATTTTAACCATCTTTGAACCTTTTCTTTGGAAAAAGCTACTGGTATTTCATGAGCCTGAATGCGGGCGTTGCTTGTGCTAGTTATTAATCTATGTTTAAGCGGTCTTAAATTATACTTTCGGAAAAAACTTGCCATTGTACTTTTAACCAATACCAATATTTATATAATATAAGCAACCTTCTTTAACTTACTAAACAAGTTATATAATGCAATTGTTGAATAACCTTTACTTTACATACAATTCATGTAATTGATGTCGTCGTTGGGTAAAAGTTCATATAAACCTTTATAGTGAACTTGCTACCCTATTATGTTTCACAGGTTAATATACACTTTTTTAAATATCTAATGGTATAGTACTAATTTTATCATTTAAGACTTTTCTTTTTAAATATAAATGGCTTACACCTATTTTAGTAGTTGAGTAAGTGTGCATTTTTTTTATTAATAAGCTTAAAATTTGTGTTAGTTATTGAATGTGGTTGTTTTGTTTCTAAAACATTTAAAAAATCATTTGGAGTAAGTAAATTTTGCTTTTTTACAACACCTTTAGCACTCCATTTTTGACACACTTTATTTTGATTTTCATATGAAAAACACATATATGTTTTAGAATTTAAACATATTATACCATCACCTTCCCATTCAATTTTAAATAATCCTGGTGTTCGTAAATTATATTTTAAACTAAGCTTACAACATTCTAATGGTGTCCACTCTTTAGAATTAATTTGAGCTAAAACATAATCATTAAGATGTTCCTTACACACAGCTGTTGGAATCCATTTAGGTTTTTCTTTTAAATATTCTGTTTTAAGATGTGGTTTAACTACAGCATCCAAAGAATTACCACTAAGTGCCATGTAAAGGCTATCTGTATCCATTTCACATATTTGATAGTCTTGACAACTAACAAATTTATCTAAAAAATCAAATGTAAATTGCAACATTTTTAACTTTGCGTATTGATATACCATAAAGCCAACTTGTAAAGGTAAGTTAAATTTAATTTTTTGTAATTGCATTTCAACTTCATATAAATCACTGTTTAATTCAGTTGCTCGTGTAAAACGCCAATTGTTAACCAAATTATTAGTTTTTTCACTATCAACATATGTTACTTTTGTATGTTTTTTTTTATTTGTAATAGTTTTACCATCTGAGCTATTTCCCAAAAGTTTATTCAAATCAGAAATAATTTTACTTTCAGAATTAAGATCACCAATTCTTCTAGCACAAGTAACTTCATAGGTAAAAGCCTCAAATGTTTTATGTGGTAAATATTGAATTACACGATATATCTTTGTTACTTTTAACCCATGTTGAATATACCATTTTAAAAGCGGTGTACCTAACAAAATTTCTTTTCCAAAATAACTACAAATAAGCATACGTTGAGGTGGTTTTGCAATTTCATATTCCTTGACAAATTCAGTCATATATGCACCACAATCTTTTACTGCAACAGTAACATTTTAGAAAATAGGTGTCATTTCTTTAAAATACGATTTTAAAGATTCAGGTGTTATAATATCTACTTGAATTAAACCAAAAATAGTTCCATTTTCAATTTGTTGTAAAATTGTTGCTTCTGTCAAAGAATTTTTGTTATACTTTGGTTTTGGAATAGCCCAGTGTTTTAAAATGTTAGCAACTTCGGCAGATTGTTTTAATTGGTTCCATTCACACTCTTTCATAATAGTAACTTTATAGCCTAATGTTGTTAAATATTTGTAAACTCTTTGAGTGCGAGCTTGTCTATTAATTTTTTCATCAACATTCATTTTTGTCGTTAAATTGCAGTTTTGACCTTGCCAAAACAAACAAAAAATGATATATATGAAGGCATTTTAAGTAAAGCGAGTTTGCATCTACACCTATTATATGCTGACATAACTTAGCTTTGTTACCAAAGTCAACTTCTCGTATTTTTGTTACACCGGATTCGTGATAACGATGAAAAGTAATTGAAGGTCCACCAACTAAATGATTTTGAACAAGTTCATGTAAATGTTTATCTTGATTATTAAAAAGAACATATGGTGCTGCTGAATTTATATTTTGAAAAAGAAATCTTAAAGTTAAACCAGGTAGTGATATTCCATTTTTAAACATATCAATATTACGTTTTTTGAAAAAACTAGCGTGATTATTTAATGCTATAGCAAATGGTTTTACATCACTGTTATTATAATTAATCAAATAATCTTTAAAAGTTATCATTTTACAGTCTTTCCAAAGTTTTTTACAAGTATTGTATGCATCTTCACTTATTGTAGTTTTTGTTAACGAACTATAAAAACACTCCCTTGGTGGTAGTGTTATATTATTTAGTTTCTTAACACTCGTTAGCCATTCATATGGAAAATATCCCTTAACATTGTCTTTAGTAAAAGCTTTCAAATATGAATCATAACTATATCCTGGTGCAAGGTAATTAAAAATATCAAGAAGTAGCATATGTTCTGTTGTAATAGACAAATATTGATTACCTCGTTTAATAACATGCACAGTTTCTTCACGACTATGTAAAAATTGATGAAATTCCATTTTAATTAAACTTAAATCATATTTTCCACTATTGAAACCAATAACTGGAACCTGATAAATCCAATTAAGAAACCGCTTTTTTAATGTAACAAAAGGGTGAGATGTTAAATGCCATTTTTTTCCATTTTGAGTTTGTTTTTCGCGAGCAAGAGCCTCTTCTATAATATTATCTAATGTAATTAAAGTTACCTGAAACATATCTTTTATACTGTTTCCGATGAGAATTGCTAAATTATGAATACATAAAAACACTCTGTCAACTAAATTATCTGAATCGTTATCTTTTTCACGAATAAAGCAAATAGGTTCTTCATATCCAGGAAAATCTGATGCTACACTGGCTGATAAAGGAACATGATTTGCTTCTATTCTTACCTTTTTTGTATTTGAGCAAGTTGGGTTTTAAAAAAATGCTTCAAAATCATAAGTAATTTTATACGGATAAACCTTTGACATACTCTTTGAAATGTGAATACCAGCTAACGCTAATTGTTGAAATACATTTAAAGTATTGTTATATACACCACCTAAATACTCAAATTTAACTTTAGTATAGGGCTTTAACGCTTTATAATGTTGCTGAAGATACTTAATTTTGCTAAACCTCTTATAACATTTTTTACAAGTAAATATTTGTGCATAATGCGTAAAATCCACAATTAAACTAGCGTGTTTTTTATACAAATTAATATTCATTTTACCATTTTCAGCATAATTTTTTGTAGGTGTTTGAATAACAGATACTTTACCTGTACATGCAATACTATAAACTCCAATTTGCACATCAAATAAGTTTTCTAATTTAGCAAAATCTTTTAACAAAACACCCTTAAATAATTTTGGATTTGCAGAAGAATCATATTGTTTTAATAATTCTACAGCTACATTGCAATCATTATACAAATATCTTGCCAAACATCTAAATACACACAAGTTATCATTATATTTCCTATGTGTTATAGGTTTTCTTTGAAAATGCAACATACCGCGTTTAAGCATGTGCGTTGGAATTTTAGTTATAGTCCCAATTGGAAAGGAATTGATTCTATATATTGCTACATTAAGATTTGTTATTTCAAAAATTTTCCATTTTGTATCTTAATTTACCACTCTTTTTGCTTCTTCAGTAACATCACAAATAACCAAATATGAAATAAGAGATCGTTCCAATGTAATTGAATTGGAAATTGAAAAAAGTTGTTTTGTTAATTGCGCATTATTTTGCGATGCATGAAAATAACGATATTCGTTTGTTTCTTTGTGTTGCAATATAAGACCAAGCAAAAGACCGACTTTATATAGTTCTTGTTGATTTGTATGAATAGTACGCATGATATCAATTGCATCAGTTAATTCACCTGTTGGTAAGCGTATGTTAACCTGTGAAACTTTTACTCCATTTGTGCGTACACCTGTTTGAATTGCAGTCCATCTTCTATTATATATAGCTAATATATCTGGATTATCTTTGATAATTGAAGACAACCCATCTAGATTAAATATTTTACCTTTACATTCTTTTTTCTTACATACATTATTTCCACATAATGGACAATACCTAAACAAAAATTTACATTTGTTCACATGATTTGACAATTGAATTTGTGAAGCAAATTTACCACCACAATAAATACATTTTAAATTAGAAGCCATTTTTTAAGCGCGTTTAATTAATGACAACACTCTATCGTTTAAATCTATTAAAGCATTAACCATAATTGTGATACCTTCTTTTGTGGGAATATATTTCACAAGCCCATCTTGCATTTCAAGTTTTAAGTAATGTCTAATATGAATTAAAACTTGACCCTGGTAAATAGACACTGCAATAAATACCGATTTAATTGGGTCGACAATAATTTTCAAATTGTTTTCTTTTGGATCAACAGAATTTTCAGCTACTTGTTTTTTCAACTTTTCCCAATATTTAACAACTGTGTTACTTACATGACATATATCATCAAGCGCATTTAAATTAATTGTTACGCTTTTTTTATATACGCTGTTTTTTTTTTGTTTTACAAATTTCATCTCATTATCATAAATTTCCAAACGCACATCAGAATTAGCTAAATTAAATTGGCTATTGGGCTGAATTAGTATCACATTTTCAATTATTTGTGTTGGTTGAGTTGTAGGTATAAATGGTTGTGTAACTGTAGGTGTAATAATGGGTAATGTATAATTGTCGGAAAACCAAAGTGATGAATTTACCTTAAGTGCTTTTGTAAAACTTTTGATGAATAGTTGCTCTCTTTTTTTTTGACTCACGGTTGACCATTGATCCGATTCTCGGAATGCTGTAAAAGTATTCGCAAATACTTCTTTTGGAGAACCCGTCAGTTGCTTTGAAGTTACAATTTTTTCACACGTCTTGCGAGCCCGTTTCTTTTTTTCTTCTTTTTCTTCTTCTTCAACCTGGAAGTAAATTCTTTTTCGAGGTGTCCGCAGTGGCTTGGCGTCAATTTGGGTCACTCCTATTTTAAACAAAAGTAAATGTATTAAAATATATTTTTACAATAATATAACTGTTAGTAAAACAGCATCCAAGTACCACATGTACGTCAAATACATTTAACCTTTTAACACCACGTTACCACTACCTAATGTTAATGTCTATAAAACGATAAATAATACCCGGAGACACATACACGATGAACGCATTTAACCCTTTATGACTAACCTTTACAACAACTTTAGTTTTTATTTACTTTTAATTTAACAATAATTTTTTTAAAGTGTAATTGACGTACCTTACCTTCAGTGGTAATGTCATTTTGGTGAATTGCTTGTTTTACTATATCAACCATTGTGGGTGATATCCGTCGAAGATTTTTTTTGTTGATAAGTGTGCTACTACCGGTATTTTGACCGCAAAGATGGTGGTGGTGGTGAAGGTTTTTTGTTTCAGTTTGAGTTGGAGTACTAAAGATGGGCGAGGAGAAGCCGCTTGGTGCAACATATCCCGCCGGGGTACCCACCTGGAGTGCAGCTGCAGGAGTAACTATCGTAGATTTTTTTTTTTTTTTCTGCATCGCGTGCCACCTCCGTCGTCGCCGTTATCACTTTTTTTTCTACAAATACCTCATCGTCCTCCTCTTCACCACCCTCCTCTTCCTCCTCCTCCTCCTCATCCTCCTCATCCACTTCACCCTCCTCGGCCTCCTCCTCCTCTGACAACGCGTCTGTGTCGGTGTTATCTATGCGTTGACCATCGTCCTCCATTTCAGCTTCTTCTTCGGCTACTTCTAATGCAAGTGATTTAATTTCATTCCAATGCTTATTTGAAATGTTAGCAATTTTTTCCGGTAGTTTGCCACCTACCGCCAATTCCAAAAGAGTTTCGACTGCAGCTCCGTGTTTATTTTGTTGGTCGTTAAAATTGCTGCTACCGTCGTCGTAGCCAATACCACCGCTATCTAATTTAATAGCCGCGGCCGCAGTGTTTGTCTCAGAATGTTCAATTGTTACCGAAGTTGTCACCCCGGCCATCGGTGTTGTTGCCATTGCTATTGTCATTCCAGCATTGACAAAATTACCAGCCGAAGTGGTTGGGGTTATACCCACTTCGGCGCCTACTGCTGACATAGCCCTCAAAGGTGCATTGAAAGTACCAGGAATAATATTTAACGATGCTGATGATGTTGATGCTGTAGGTGTAAAATTTAACTTCATATCACTTTTTTTCCCTCTGCGTTTCATTGTCTTGTCCTCCTTGGTTATTTTTTTCAAAAAAGAAAAGTTTAGTACATACAAATAATTACTAATATTGTCGCTTAAAGATGGTTGGTATTGTGATGCTATCAAAAACAGCAGTAGCAGCAATAGAAGTAGTAGTAGTAGTAGCAGCAGTAGTAGTAGCAGTAACAGCAGTAACAACAGCAGATTGATAGTGATGTTGTGGTCGTCGGTATTGATGCGCGGTGATTTGCGGTAAAATGTAGTTTAGCAGTAGCAGTTATCCTCAGTGTTCAGCCCCAAAGTGAAGATGGCTAAAACTACGCGCAAACACGCCTTTTATATACAGCAAATGTCTTTGTCAACAAATATCGGAAGTGAATCACTTCCTAACGGAAATGAAACACTTCCACAGGAAGTGTTTCACTTCCGATTTTGACTCATTCAACGGCGTCAGTTCTAGGATATTTGGTATTTTTCTAGGCTTTTAACATCTGGAACCCATTTTTTTTTCCACCATGTCACTTTATCTCAACCCCAAACGGATGTATATGACGCGCAACGACACGTGCCAGATAAGAATATTTATCTCAAAGGTCTGGGTTTTGTGTGTGACATGTTGTGTTCCTACCGGAGACGCCAACCTAGTTAACTTAGATACCGATCCCCACCAACCAGAATGCGTCCTATAATTGAATAATAAACTACCCAAAAAAAAAAAAAATTTAGCGTCCTTTGTTAGCCATCTTGAAATTCTTACAACTCGTATATGCCCTCCATGTTCATATTGGTATCTACCCTCCAAAGGACTCGGACGTAACGTGTACTTTTTACATTTCACAAAAACTTTCATTCAGCCATAGCAATGACATCATTTTACCATCTTCAGCCATCAACAATAGGCCAACAAACTCGCTTCACAAAACAGACACCATATTATGTAAGTACGTTAAGAAAATTGTGTAATGTTGTAGATAATAATACTGTTGGACCCGTTGATTTTCGCCATGAAATTCAGGCCATAGAAACCATTAATTTAGAATTACAACAATTTGACACCTTTATTATTCCTAATCAAATTCATAATTTAACAAATTTTATTAAGCATGTAATAAATAAGCATGCTTGCAGAGCAGCAGCTGAAAAATGTAAACGCACAATGGCTGGAGGTGTTTTTGTTTCCGCATCCATTATTATAATTTTATTAAAAGCTATATTAGTAAACCCAGATTTCAGTCAATAATCAAAAACAAATTATATAGGTATTACTTACACTTTTATCAAAAAATTTAAACATGAAATTGGACATGATGGTGATAGTGGAAAATGCACAAAATGGGCTAAATTAGCCGTTGTAATTCCACACCGAACCAACAATATAATTTTGCAATCAATTTATCCTATAGAAAAAGTTTCAAATTCCAAATTATGTTCATGGCGATCTACAAAAAGTTCAGTCATACATGAAATATTTTATACCTAAAACACACTTACATATAAATATACACATCACATGTACACGTTATGTTTTGTTTTCCTACGATAAATGATACTACCCAATGTTGCGGTTGGAACAAAAAAAAGTT
Source organism: Branchipolynoe longqiensis (assembly GCA_030323885.1). Classification (NCBI taxonomy): domain Eukaryota; kingdom Metazoa; phylum Annelida; class Polychaeta; order Phyllodocida; family Polynoidae; genus Branchipolynoe; species Branchipolynoe longqiensis. The sequence continues at coordinate 7,560,171 of CM059189.1, forward strand.
AAATTTGCAAATAACCACATCGACATACGGACGAATGGCATTTATAATGTCTTGAGAATTTTGTATTGCAACAAAACAAGGCATTAAAGGTACGTAAACTTGTTATATATTTTAATTTTTTTAAATTTTTAATATTATTTTATATTCAAATTATGTCATTGTGCATTTTATTATATTCAAATTATATTATTGTGCATTTTATTATAACAATATGTTAAATGCTGCTTTTTTTTCTTTAAAGGTTTTATCATAACCTGGCTTGGATGACTGTAAGATGTAATGTAATTTCACAATCATTACATACTGCAATATCGTCACCGTCACTGACGTCAAAGGGCTAAACTGGAAAAAATCTGTGATCCTGTGATATCGCGATGAAAAAGGACTATTTACAAAACAACTAAAATTATTGGACAATATGAATATGACAATAACAAAACTATGATTATTATAACACAGTGTCATTTTTTGTATGGCAAAATTGTTGTAAATGTGGTTATTGACATATATAATATGCATAATAATACACTGCACGCTATAAAGCAGCGTATTTAGTTTTGAAAGGGTTAAGCTATACTGTGACAACCGGAACTGTCCCAAAACGAAAACCACATGCACACGCACATGTGGTCTGGGTTGAACCCCTGCCAAGAAATAAACCCATAATTCACAGAAACCCAAGCAGAATACCAATCTCGGTCAAGTACCACAACACTGCAAAAAAGAAAAATGTTAGTCACACGTGTTCCCTGCTGCGAGAGGCGACTTGATGGATGGAAGGCACGCGTACAAAACACTTAAATTGTTATTGCGGCTTACCTTAATACTTTACTTAATCGTTGTGGTTACTCACTAAACTTATAAAAATTGTGATAACAATCGCAATATAGTATATATACAAATTTCATGTTAAATAATACCTAATAAACAATGATTACCAAGTAATCACAACTTATCTTAATTGTTCTTTCTTTTTATAAAAAAATATATAATTAGTATCAATTGCAGCTAACAACAATTTATAAAAATAAAGTTATTATTCGAATCTACCAGAAAGTTAACGGTCAAATGCGAATTATAACACTGATTTTTAATTTGGTGTAATTGTCCGTTTTATAGTCAACCCGAAACTTTGGGGCTGTATAGCACGCGCAAGCGTGCAAATCCCATAACAAGCTTTTTTTATAAAAACCAGCGCTAAAACCACCGAAAGCTTTGGGTTTGTATAGCATGCGTAGGCGCAGTCGTCGATGCACGGACAAAAGCTTGTGTACCGGCGTCTGCGCGCGCAAATTCTTAATGTGGTTGTAAGTTTTATAGTCAACTCGAAACTTTGGGGCTGTATAGCACGCGCAGGCGCGGACGCCGGTGCACGGCAAAATCTCGTGCACCTGCGTCCGTCCGCGCGCGCGCAAATCCCATAACAAGCTTTTTTTATAAAACCATCGCTAAAACCACCGAAAGCTTCGGGGCTGTATAGCACGCGCATGCGCAAATCCCATAACAAGCTTTTTTTATAAAACCATCGCTAAAAACACCGAATGCTTCGGGGTTGTATAGCACGCGCATGCGCAAATCCCATAACAAGCTTTTTTTATAAAACCAGCGCTAAAACCACCAAAAGAACGGGGATGTTAGGCATTTCCGGTTTCAGTTTCGGGTTTTCGTCGTCTTACGCAAGCACGGCGGCATTGCCGCCAAAATTCAAAATTCACAAAACGCACGCGCACGTGCCCATATTTACATCAAACCCACCTCACACCCCAAAAGCACGTGCCAATGTTTACAAAATTACGCAAAATGGCCGACCAAACCCGTTCGTATCTGTCAATCATCAGAATACGCAACGATCATTGGCTGAAACTGAAAATAGCACATGCACCCTTTGGGATTCGTACCTGTCAATCATCCAAATACTCAACGATCATTGGCTGAAACAAAAATAGGCCACGCCCCCTTTTTGTGGGGGTGCACACACACGCACACACAATTTACAAAAAATTACCTTAAAATGGCTTTATAGTGCGCGCAAACACAGGGTACCATTCCATAGACTCAAGCCTTAAGCGCCGAATGGAACTTTTTAACACCTTATCTAGGTCAAACCCACAAACTTGACCTAGTTTCAGCGAGCCTTATTTGGGCATAGGCGTGACCTAGATACATAAATTTGCATAAATTAAACAAATCAAGCCTTCCTTTTGGCTGAGACAAAAACACCCTCCCACCCTGGATGGTCACGTGACCAGAATACTCGACGCTGATTGGCTGCTTTTTTCACAAAAACCACCCCATAGGCTTTAGTACGTTAAATAAGTCCTATATATATCTACTAGGACCAGAGGGCACTCCCTGAAGCTGAGGAAGCGGTACTCCAGACTGGACCTGCGATACAACTTTTTCGGCTTTAGGGTAGTTGACCTGTGGAATGACCTGACGGAGAGTGTCGTAGCAGCAGAGTCGGTGAACTGTTTCAAGTTCCGACTGGATGCATACTGGTCAAGCATTACATATATCTTGGAGCCAGTGACAGTTGCTACGATCGACCACATCTGAAGAACTGTCTCCATTTCTATTAACTAAGAGCGGCTAACAGGTCCAAGGCCTATTATAGCTCTATCCTATTGATTGATAATGGGTTGCCCTAGGTCAAATTCTGCAATTTAAATAATTTTGAAAGTTTAAAGCCCGTCTACTGAATTAACAAATATTTTAAATCTACTAAGATTTCATATGGATAGATGGACAATTTCATTCCCTTTCCGATGCGCAAAAAGGAAGACAGAACTCGGGAGTGGGAACTGAGGCGTTTATTGAGACGCCTCGGGCAATATATAAACAGAGCAATATAGCAATCAGTATCAAAACATATAGAAGAGATATACAGGGCAGGTAACAGTGCACCTCGAGCCCTCTCCACCACGCTGCCCTTCTTCTCCCACCACGCTGCCAGTCTCCACCACGCTGCCCATCCCCGAGGCGCCCTCCCCCAGACACCGGGCCGCCCCGGCCCCCGCACCTCGGGCGCGCGCCTCGGTGGGTCCCAGGCCGCCGCCGCCGCCGCCTGCAGCCCTGCCAGGAGCCGCCCTTCTATTACACACAGACGTCAACGTGCGGGCTGGCGTGTCTGCTTATGTTGGACCAGACCTACACAGGTGGCAGATCTCCCACGGCCCGGGAACATTTAGTAATGATGGCATCATTACAGTGGCGGTCTGCCACAGATGGGAACTAGTTCCGACAGCAATACACTACTGGCAGGCTCCTACGGAACTCCGATGAGGGGAAGGAGGAGGACTAAGCTATGCCAGTGTCGATTCACATTATTATCATATCAGACACTTAAAACACACTACACTTCGGCGTGGGGAGTAGCAGACTTGCATTTATAGCCCAGCATTTGTGGGCTTCCTTCTGCATGCTAATTAGGAGACCCGGACCGGACCGCCATTCTCCAGGAGACCAGGAGACCCGGACCGGACCGCTCCAGGATGCCCAGACACGGCAAAGGCACGGGCCGCCACAGCCCCCGGGCGACCGCCCTGGCCGCGCCGGGACCATCCTCGGGCGCGCCGGGAGGCGCGTCGGCCTCCTCGGCCCCGGCCTCTCCGTCAGCACCCTCGGGCACCGAGATAACTCAGGTTCTCAAGGCTCTCCTCGACCTTCGGGCAGCGTGGTGGAGACTGGAGGCGAATGGCTGAAGGAGGCGGGCGGGCGGCCTTATAAGGGAGAAGGTGAGCAGTGGCAGGGAAGGCGTGAAGGCTCAGGGCGGGGGGAGGGCGAGGGTGAGCAGCGGGCGTCGCGCGAGGCGCGAATGCTGCGCGACAGCCCGGGGTCAGGAGGGGGGGGGGGACTCTTCCTTTCCTCGCATCAAACGTAATGCTTCGCATTACGACCAATGATACCAATCTTAGTATAGTGCTAGTTAGTGCAAGGATCCACAGACAGAATATTGACACCAACATGTCTGGGTCTTTGCTGACCACACTAGTTTCACAATGGTGACACCCATGTAGAAACATGTATATGAAATTTATGTCTATTGAGATATATCAGATAATTATAATTTAATATTGGGCCAAAGTTGGGGAAGATCCAACTATTGCTCTAGCCACAGTGAATATTTAAAGATTTATTTAAATCAATCTTTTTGTTTTCAGACACTTTTAATTTGTATTTGCCATCAAAATGCAACTTTTGATATTTTTAGCTATATTATTGTCATAGCTAATATGCATTAGTTCCATATGCTATGTCTGCAAAACTTGAAGAAGATCCACCTATTTGGCTGAGCCACAGTGAGTGTTCAAAGCTTGATGAACAAATCTTTATTTGTTATTTTGTACACTTTTCTTTTGTAAGTGCAATCAAAATGCACTTTTTGTATTTCTAGACAGAATATTAAGAGGATAATGTGTATTGCCTCCAGATGATGTGCACTGTCAATTTATAGGAAGTTTAACCAATTGGTTAAGCTACAATGAACATTTTAAAGATTCATTAAATTGATATATTTGGTTTTGCAGCAATTTGTCTTCATATGTTCAATCAAAATTCAATATTTTCCATACTTTTGGATATAATATTGATACCATTAATATCTCGTAGTCTCAGGAAAAGGCTATTGTCATACTATGCCAAATATGAGGAAGATTTAAAAGATTGTTTTGCTGCAGTGAGCAGGTTTGAGAGCTTACCTCGTTTTAGCTACGGTGGTCATTTAGCCACCGAGTTCATTTCCAAGGTCAAATTTTATATAAGATTAGTGCAGGTTCACAAATATGGTTGTGGCACACTGAGTTTTGGGAAGTTTTCATATTGGAATATATCACTAGAAAGCAAAAAATTATATCTAATTTCTTGAATATATCTAGGCCATTTCGTTGGGACCGGATTGAGTAAATTAGCAGTGAATATTAGGAAATAATTCAGTAGTTACAACATATGGCTACAGGCCAGAACTGCCCATGATAGTACTGTGTTGGTATAGCCATTAATCCCAAACAATAGGCCACCTCCAGTCAACCATGGGGGTATATACTGGTCTTTGGCCCACTCATATACTTCCACTTGCCACTTGGGGCGGAGGTCCTGTGGGGACTGCTGTACATCATTTAGATATATTTTGTGCATACCAATATATATATGTATAATAAATAATTCACTGTGATTATGCATCTGATGCATAATCACTACAAAGATGGCTTGTCTTGCTGGTACAACATTAAGAAAAACCTACCTTAAGTATTATTTTATTTGATTTATTTTATTGTTGGTTATCACTTTTTATATACATATGCATACATATACATATACATACATATACATATAGGGATCTCAGATTTATGTCTGCCATATGGAGGCATTGGTACAAACTACTGTATGCAGACCAACATTTTGATATTGGTTAGTATCGTAGTATTCATACTATTACTTATATCCTATTCACATTAATTTTTATATCTACCTACTATGGACCGAATTATGTAACTACCATAGTCTTGAGTCTGAAATAAAGAATTGAATGAATGAATATACATATACATACATATACATACATATACATGACATTATCTGATGCATAATCCCAACGAATATGGCATTTCTTGCTGGTACAGCAACATTAATAAAAACTTACCCTGTATATTATTGCATTTATTTTTCATATATTTTATTGTTGGTTATCATGCTTTATTTATATTTATATTATTTGAATTGAGGCCTGGTGATGGGAGTCTCGGTGCCTGGAGGCTGGGAAGCCGGGATTCCCGGCGCTGATAGGCTGCCGTCTCCTCCCCCCCCGAAACACAAACCCCCTATGCCTATTATAAATGTTATACATATATATATATATATATATACATACATATATATTAACATACATACATATACATACATATACATCTATATATATACATATGCAGACACATATATATACATGACTATATATATATGCATATAAATACATATTGTATTTAGAGATGACTGCATCACATATCTTAGAGTGGTCCTCCATTTGTCACTGCTAAGTTAATCCATATGTAGTCTGTGTCACTATCCAGACTTATTGCAACAATGCAAGGGGCCTAAGCTCTGCCACTTTCACACTCACATTTTAACCAAACACTGCCATTACCCTAAATAATATTCCATTTATATTTTATTTATTTTATTTTTGATTATGCATGTACATATACACATACACATACTTTTAAAGATATATGTATATATGCATATATACACATACATATGTATGTATTGTGTATTATAATTAATTATAATAATATAAATAACGTAGATCCTGTGGTTCTTCTCCAATTTATTAATATTTCGATGTATTACATGTATTAGGAGTCGTGCACCTGTACCGATCGGAGCGCGCGTGAATGGGGCGCCACCTGTAAGCGCCCCAAATCAACTTCACTTCTGCTACATTTTCGTTTGAGTGCAGACGTGTTCATCGGTGCAGTTCTTCGTGGTACAGACTTGAGACGGACGGTAGTCATGCCATATTGCTGGGTATGTGGCACCTTGCATAGGGCCGACAAATGCAAGAAAAAGAAAGGTAAAAAAGGGAAGAAAGTTGTACCTATGATAGTAACAAGAGTTACGGCAAAGGCGAACACGCAGACAGAAGACATGCCAAAGGCAAATTCGAGAGATAGTTCGCCAGACATAGCAGACAGGTTGTCATCTTTAACCTTAGAAGAACAGGAAGCGTCTTTATTAAAAGAAATAGCTGAAATGGAACTAGTGGAAAGAGTGGCATCGTTGCAGGAACGACGAACAGTAATGGGGCGACGACGACAGGAACGGCAGCGGGGCGAACCGGTAATGTCGGAAGGGGCGGCAACGTGGAAGGACATATGGCCGACAATGGAAAACGCCGGTGCAACGACTGCCCCGGGAGGAGGCGGCAAGGACGAACACTCTAAGTATGGGGTGGCAAAGCCGAGACAACGGTCAAGAACAAGGAGGTGACGACGAACACCTTCGGACTCGAGAAGCAGGAGCACCAGCAGTACCAGAAGATTAAGAAGTAAGTGGAGTTTGAGGCGATATTCTGTGCTAGGTAAAGAGGTGCGTAAATTGAACTGCTACAAACTTATTATGGCCTCTATAAGATGGTGTCTCGACTTACAAGGACTAACTATGAAAGACCTTCATGCATTTCTAGAGCACATTGCTTTAATGTCTTCTCGTGCAAGACAAAATGATTTTCTGGATTCGACTCATGTCGAATACGATAAAGACATTAGAAAACTAGCAGAGGTAGAAGGCTTCTCGGCATTTGGTAGCCAAAACTCAGGTCTCTGTATGTTTCATTACGGAATGCATAATATGCGAACTAGGAAACAGACAAGCAGTGTACGGAAAAATAATGCATACACAAAAGACGGTAAATTAGGGTGCTACAGTTGGAATAAAGACAGTGGATGCAGCCGGTCGGACGATATGTGTAACTTTGGACATTGGTGTCAAAAATGTTGTATTAAAAACCATAAGAAATATAATTGCTCTAAAGACTGACGTGTGTATAGTGACTTCGTTGAACCAAAGCCTGAAAGAAAGGTAGAATGTAATTATGTTCAACAGAGCAAACACTGGAAGTAGCATAAACCGGTCGGTATAAGTCCTACTAATCATGTGCCTGTTGGCACTAGGCCAAATGCCAATAAAGTAAAGGTTACATGTGTGTCAACTGGCAGGCAATTACCTGTTGACACGGTTGAATGCCAGGTTAATGAAGCAAAGGCAGAGGTAAATTGTATAGCAAATGTTACATGTGCAGAAGATACTCAAATAAAGGGTCGAACAAGTGAGGTAGATAGCCACCAAGTAAGTGGTAGTATCGACAAGGAAAATGGAACTAGAGTACAAAGCCAAGTTAACAGTATATGGTACAATTGGATTAACAATGAAGATGCCACGATATGTTTTATGTGGAGACAATAAAACAAGAATATTGTAAATGGAAGTTTCACATGAGGGAAACATTACAAGCACAACCAACTACAATTACAGTATCAATTGATTGTATGAAGGGGGTATGTAATTGCTGCCATTACATAGCCGGAAATCAGGTACAGCTGAAACCATGTCAATCTTTGTATCAAATGTTTTTCCGGGGCGATTCGGATCCGGATTGGATTTATATCCTTTGGGGAGTGATATTTGGATTTCATGTAACCAATACAGACTGTCCGGTTGAATATAATGCGTTTTTTTTTAAATACGCAATAAATTATATAAAGACATTATAACTCAAAAACTTTTGTTAGAGTTAGATCAAAACATAATTTCCTTTAACAGTAGCACCCCCCAATGCGTACATAACATATTTTGCATACCTAAGGAAGGAGGTGGGAGGGGTATAGTGGACTGCAGTAGGCCAAAAGGAAAATCAGTGAACAGTTTCACAAATAATGTTTCGCAAAAATTTAACTATAAGAGTGTCGACGATGTGGTGGACATGCTAGAGTGCGGAGATTATTTAGCTACAGTCGATTTAAAAGATGCATATCGGTCAGTCACTATACACCCGACAGACAGGCCTAAAAAAGGTTTAGCTTGGGATTTTGAAAGTGAGAAAGGAGAGGGACCGGTGTATATGGTAGATAACAGGCTGTGCATGGGGTTATCATCAAGTCCTTTTGTCTTTTCAAAAATTTCTGAATTTATAGTTAGGTGTGCTCTCAGAGAAGGTATTGACAGGATAGTAAATTACCTAGATGATTTTTGTATTATTGCCCCAAATTGTGACAGTGCGGGAGAGCAACAAAATAAACTAATTAGATTATTACGACGCCTCGGATTTAATATAAGTTATAAGAAGCTAATTAGCCCTAATACAAAGATAAGATTTTTGGGCAAACTAATCGATTCTATTAAACTAGAATTAACATTGCCACCTGATAAACTGTGCAAATTGCGAAGGTGTCTTCTAGCATTTAGGGGCAGAAAGAAAGCAACTAAGAGAGAGTTAGAGAAGTTAGTGGGACTTTTGGCTCATTGCGCAAAAGTGATATGGGGTGGACGAACATTCTCTCAACGAATATATGATTTGATGGCTACTGTATCGTAGCCCTATTATAAAATAAGGTTGAATGCAGGTTTCAGAGAAGACGTCGAATGGTGGATCCAGTTTTCTAAAGAATTCAATGGAAAAGCTCTAATGTTAGGGAAGTTTGCGGCGGTAAAGGCCCTCTATACAGATGCCAGTAAATGGGGGTATGGTGCATTACATAACAATGATTGGTTGGTAGGTTCTTTTGATGAACAAGTAGAGAAGCATATTAGAAAGCTAGTAACACATCACTATGACCAGCCGGATGAACAAATAAAAGGGGCCCACATTAATGCTCAAGAGATGTGGGCAGTATATACTGCTGTGAAAAGATGGGGTCCAATATGGAACGGTTCCTCTGTAGTGATGATAACAGACAGTGTAACGGTCGAGTCAGCACTCTGTACTGGCAGGTCAAGATGTAAACTAATTATGCATTATGTACGGCGTCTATTTTGGTTGTCGATAAAATTTAATTTTGTATTCACTGCTGTGCATATTAATACTGAAGCTAATGTCATAACAGATGCACTAAGCAGGTTAGATACAGCTCGGATGGCAGGAAGAATTTATGAGGCAGATGAGAGCAAATGTCTTTGTTGTATTGATATATTTAACCAACCCTTTCTTTACAGAAGTCGATAAGCTTGCAGCTGAGCAGAGGGAATTTCAGCTAAAATGTTACGCACCAAGTTCGCGATCGACAAGAGCTGTGCAGGTGAACAAGTATTTGTCCTTTATAGAGGAATTTTCACCTACGCACGCTCCTTTGCCATGCGATTCTATGCGAGTTGCACTATACGCTACTTGGTTAGCAAGGACGATGAAATATTCATCCATCATTAATTATATAAGTGGGCTTAATAATTTTCTCAGAGAGCAGGGCTCAACTCAAATAAACTACTCAGACTTTATAATTACTTCGACCCTTAGGGGTATTCGTAGGGAGTTAGGTGACATGCCCAAACAACCTATGCCTTAACTTCCCAACATGCTGCGGTGCATTTTTTCTCAGCTAACTATTAATGCAGGTCATATATCATGGCGATCAGCTGTACTTTGTAGTTTCAGAGGGCTATTAAGGAAGTCAAATGTCACTTTGTCAGATGCCATGCTTCTTCGTAGAGACTTCAAATTTCACCCGTGGGGGATGTTATTAACCATTCGAAAGACAAAGACTATACAGTTTAAGGATAGGGTGTTGAATATTCCTATATCTCGATGTTATGATTTGGAGTTATGTGCTGTCCACTGGACAGAAAGGCATTTTGCGGACTGTCCGGCACCTGAAGACTTCTATGCTTTTCGTGTGCCAGATGATGAAGGAGGTAGTGTTCCTTTGACATATGACATGTACCAGTCTACTTTAAAGGTTTTTGGAGGCCGAATAGGTCTGGATGTTAATTTGCTGTCGTCACATTCACTTCGGAGAGGTGGATGTACATATCTTTCATTATGTGGAGCCTCATTAGAGGAGATCCGTAGCAGAGGGGATTGGACTAGTAACGCAGTATCCCAATATTTAAAAACACCATTGACGGTACGCATCATTAATGATATGCGGGTAGCAGCCAGGCTGGCTGCCGAAAGTTAAGCTGGGTTGGGGGACTCAAGCGAGTCTTTGGCATATTATACCCCCCACCAGAGGCTAATAAATGAACTCAGCCCAACTTGTTTGTTTACCTGTTTCTCGAAGTGACTTATGTGTATTATAATTAATTATAATAATATAAATAACATAGATCCTAAGGTTCTTCTCCAATTTATTAATATTTCGATGTATAACATGTATTAGGAGTCGCGCACCTGTACCGATCGGAGCGCGCGCGAATGGGGCGCCACCTGTAAGCGCCCCAAATCAACTTCACTTCTGCTACATTTTCGTTTTTGTAGGTGGGCATATTATACCCCCCGCCAGAGGCTAATAAATGAACTCAGCCCAACTTGTTTGTTTACCTGTTTCTCGAAGTGACTTATATATATAATATATACATAATATTGCAATATCAGGTGAAGAATAACTTACCAGTGTTCCTAAATGAAAGGATGACTATGCCAGATCCTTCACAATGGTAATCCATTTGCAAGTAGCAAGTTGACTGTTGTGTAGTGTGTGCCTTCAGAAATATGTGTGTGCAGTGCACTGTGGCATAGACCCTATAAACCAAATCCAATCCACTGTCACACCTATTCCAAGGGCATAATCTCTGACACATTCACACTCAGTGAGCTCAGCTGCCAGTGGAGGTGCAGCCCAGAGAACCATTGGCCACCTGAGGTGTGAAAGCTTTCCTTGGCAGTTTTTGGCTAAAATCTGAGTGTTAAAGTGTCAGAGATTAGGCCCCTTGCAATAAGTCTGAGAGTGAAACAGACTACACATGGGTTAACTTACCAGTGACAAATGGAGGACCACTCTACAATATGTGATGCAGTCATCTCTAAATACAGTATGTATTCACACATATATATAAGGCACGAGCATTCCTACTTGCGTTAGAGTGCATCGAAACATCAGCCACTCATAAATTCATCATTTTCACTGACTCTTTTTCCTGCCTTCAGGCTTTAAACAATAGGAAACTGGACCACCCAATACTACTTAAAGTACTCATTAAACTAAACTCTCTTTCAATAGCAAAATTTGACATTCACCTATGTTGGGTGCCTAGTCATGTGGTTATCCCAGGAAATGAGAGAGCAGATCAAGCGGCCACTCGAGCCCTGACTGCTCCTTTGGAACACTGTCATATTCCCCACTCTGATCTGAAACCTACCATTCAAAAATACATTTGGAACCTATGGCAGATCGAATGGGATGAACACCCAGACAACAAACTCCATAGAATTACCCCCTCCGTGAACGGACTGCCGCAGAGTCGCCTGGAAGGGCGACACGACCAGGTTGTTTTAACAAGATGCCATATTGGCCACTCGTGGCTAACACACGTTTTTCTGCTCAAGGGGGAGCCTCCCCCTGAATGTATTGGATGTCAGTCCCCACTGACATTAAAACACATTTTATTAAACTGTGTGGATTTCATGACCCTGCGCCAACAATTTTACACTGCAGACAACATGCATGACCTTTTTACTAAAGTAAAACAAGAAAACATTTTTGCCTTTTTGAGGGCAGCTGGTTTGTACCAACTCATATAGGTTTTTAAACAAATTTCATCAGTGAATAATACTATCATTTAGACTTTTATTTAGCTATATGATTGTGAGTTTACAAAATTCATGAGTGTCCATTGACACAAAATTGATTGTATGCTTTTACATGTAAAAGCGATGGTTTGAACAAAAACAAACATTTCTCGCCGTGAATATGGCCTATGCTGCCGACACGGCGTAAAGCAACCACCAATCATCAATCACATATATATATATAATTATGTAGTCACATATATAGGTCTCCATATGTATATATGTATCCATATAGATGTGAATGCATGTGTATATAGACATATATACTCATAGGTGCATATGTAATATTTATATATGCATATACACATATGTATATGTATATTTATATATATACACATATGTATGTGTATATGTATATTTATATCTATATCCATATATATATATATTATATATGTATATACATGTATATGTAAATCTTAAAATGATGCCAATAATAATTAAAATAATACGGTAATAATAATGACAATAATAATGATAATAACGATGATAATAATGATAATAACGATGGTAATAATATCAACAATATAATGGTAAAAATGGCAATAATACTTGACGTTACCCGACCTGACTTTACCCGACCTGACTTTACCCGACTCTAATTATTTAGTATGCATATATATATATATATATATATATATATATTGGTATGCAAAAAATATATCTAAATGATGTACAACAGTCCCCACAGGACCTCCCCCAGTGGCAAGTGGAAATATATGAGTGGGCCACAGACCAGCATATACCCCACCCCCATGGTTGACTGGAGGTTCCTCTATTGTTTGGGATTTATGGTTATACCAACACAGCACTATCATGGGCAGTTCTGGCATGTAGCCATGTGTTGCAACTATTGAATTATTTCCTAATATTCACTGTTAATTTACTCAATCCGGTCCCAACTAAATGTCCTAGGAATATCTAGGAAATTAGATAACATTTTTGGCTTTCTAGTGATGTATTCCAATATGAAAACTTCCCAAAACTCAGTGTGCCATAGCCATATTTTTTAACCTGCTCCCTAATCCTATACAAAAATCGACCTTGGAAATTGAACCGGGGGTCGAATGAGGTATTTAAACACCACAGCCCAATCGAGGTAAGCTCTCCAACCTGATGAGCTTTCAAAGATTGAAATGTTGACAATATTTCACTTACAGATGCTGTCTACATGCAAACAATTACACTTTTTGACATTTTAGGATGCAAGTATCTTGTGGTTCCCTGAATATAGAGCTCTGAAAGTGTTACACTGTTATTAATAGGTGAACTATTTTGCATTTATTCAGTCTTGTTCCAGTTTTCCAAGAAAATATCATGCTTTGAAAATGGCTATTTGGCCAAATCAGAATGATTTTTTTGTTATGAATTGCACTTTTTGACATTGTCTTATTAAAAATCTGCTTTACTAATTGATTTAGCAATTGTCAATTTAAATTCCTTTATACAGATGAACCTCGATCCAACGGACTAATAGGGGGGAGCAGTTGTCCGTTAAAGCTGTTTGTCCGTTGCAGCGACGAAATTGCTTTATCTATAGGTGCGTGTGAGGTGTGGGAGTATATGGGTGTGGATGTTGGTGGGTGAGGGGTTGGAGTATACACGGGTGGCTAGCGGATTGTGTCTGTTGGATCCGGAATCCGTTGCATCGGTGTCCGTTGGATCGAGGTTCATCTATATATGTAGAATGGAAATTGGTTAGCAGAACGCCCCTCACATCCTTCCACTTTTTATTATATTTGGTCAAAGTTCCACCTTTAATTCAAAATTAATACATTTTTATATATTTAATCTTAAAGAATTATTATCTCCAGAACAATACTATATATAGCCCAACTTTGGGATTTGGGTTTCTAATTTCAACGTCTACAGGAAGGAATACAAATATTGAACCATAGGCATATTTTTAAATTTCGCTGCCTGTACCTAGTAATATATGCATAAAAGACATCCATGCACGTGGGGAGAACAAAGGATATGTAAATGAGATGACGTCACAGACAAAGGGTGCTGGTGGTTCAGGACACTGGACGGTGAATAAAGCATTCAGTATCCAGAAGTCAAAGTGTTCAGACGTCGTACTTTCACAGACGGTAACGGTTGATAACGTATCTAACGATCAACGGAAAACTCAGTATACAAAAAGAACTATAACGAACGGCAACAGACGTGTAATGGATATGTAACGGACCGGAACAGACTATAATGGACGGGAACAGACGGGAACGGACAGGGAACGTTCGGGGAACGAACGGTAATGGATAATAACCGCATACGTCAGTCCATCGCAATCCATTACAAGATTTGTGCATGCTCAAAACTTGTAACAGATCAGGCCAGATATCAACGGATATCAATGGATATCAACGGATATCAACAGATATGCAACGGACACAAACCAGACTTTGCCGGATATCAACAGACATTGTTCGGTTTCTCCAATCTGGCGAGGTGTGACAGAGCCTTTAGAGTTACCTTGTTTGTGAATGTTTGTGGTTAAATAAAGCTCAACTCAGCGGTTATATTTTAGGACGGTTCTAAGATTATTACTTTTCACATCTATTCCTTGTTCAGTTCTGTGCAAATTACATTCGTCTACAAAACATCATATAATCTGGATGGGAAAACACATAGAGATGAAAAAAATGAGTCCATTTTGTCATTTGGGAATCCGATAAATTTGAGCAGTAGAGCAAACAGGCGCTATGATACATACGAAAATGATACCGAGAAAGGCTTCCTGGCGTTATTAACAAACTGAATCTTAATATGATTAAATTGTGCTTTAAACAAATGAACAACATCACATTGTACTGGGGCAAAACCCTTTGTAATTTAAAATCAATGTTCTCAAGTAAGTTGATTCTAGGTGCTACATCCTGAATGCGGCATATTGACCAAATCAAATCTATCCTTCAGCGTTCTATTAGTGATACGCACCCGATGGGGCCACCGTGGTGACGTCACCAAGGAGTCAATACAGTGAATCTAACAGGTGTGACGCAGGCCTGAGGCTGATAGAGATACTGTGAACTAAACCATCGGGATGTACAGGATCTGACTCGCATCTACACGCAGAAAGCCACACATTGGACGGTTGCACGCGCGTGATATATGCGTGAATGTGCACATGCACCAAATAATCATCTCTGCTACAGTTATTTACCTCTGGGATATCTTTAACAGTTATTAACTGCTATAGATATATATATATATATATATATATATATCGAGGGCTGTTACATACACACTAGGAATAGGATTGCGATCATCATATTCCGAGGTGAGTAATATATATATATATATATATATGTGTGTGTGTGTATATATCTATATATGCAATTTATATTAGACCAACATACTTATGGAGTTTGAGTCCCTGGCAACATCTCAGGTCATTTCAAAACAAGTATTGACTTTGTGACAATCCGTATTCCTGGCAGGCTGTATATGACTGCTCCACTGAGATACCGTATCACTGGTGCTGTGATACAATATCATTCTCAATCATATTATTACAGGCAGTCGAACTCAACCAGCCATACAGTCCTTGTCCTCTCCTAATAATACCAAGCGTCAGGTCAGATATGACAAGTAACAATTTTTCTGGGATTGAACCCACGACTTCCAACACAGAAAAGTATATTATGCTAGCTGCTGCATTCCACACACATCATTATATAAGCATCATTATATATACATGTATATATGCATGTATATATACTTATAATTATATATGTAAATATATACTTATATATATGTACACAGATATATAACTAATATGTGCACGCCTAACGTAAGGTAGGTCAGGTTTATGTTTTCAGTGCACACTCGGGTGCCACGTTGTGGCTGTTCACACATTCAGCAGGTTTATGTTATATTAACGCGCACTGCCCGTATAACACGTAATCGCATATTATATTAGTCGTAAAATAATTAAATGAGGCCTCACCTGCTCACCAGACCAGACCCGTATGCACTGTAGCCAATTATGTGGGAAAAGCATTTATAATACAAATATAAATATATGCCATGTTACCAGAGAAACGCGTGTGTATTTCCGGCGGTAGAACTAACTATGTAGTCAGTGACACCAGACACTTGGCTTGTTTTCGCTTTACATCCTAGCAACATCTAAGGTAATATCAGGATGTGCACTGACTTTTGACAATGCATACTCATGGTGACTTCATAGTGCTGGTCCACTGGAACCCCAGGCTACCACACTCTCTGACCCAATATCCCACTCAGTCATTGACCAAACTGATATTTGCCCCATCCTATTAATGCCGAGTGCCAGGCTAGGTAGTGATCAGTATCGATTTTCTACGTCCTTGAGTTGACACGGTCAGGCTATGAACCCATGACCTGCACGGGAGGCTAGCCAGCGCTCTTACCGATTGGGCCATCTCGTCCTGTCGACACAGGTGACTGACTCTTGTATCACCACATAGATACTTCATCATTGTACATGCTTCACGTTGCATAGTCCGACGCTTTGAGTTTCTGCCATTTTTAAAGACATATATTTCAGATTGATCGTTATAATCGACTTTACTTTAGGTTGAAGGATATCAAATTCAAGGTAATAATAACCTCAGGAATCCAACTAATGGCATTAACTGAATATTAGATCACCAATAACAAAGTCAGTGACTGAGTTGGGGAAGGGGAAAAAAGGTGAGTGAGCAGGGGGACATAAAGTTGAGGAACTTAAAAACATTAGTGCTGATGTTCAGATCATCATGAAACTCCAAATAACAAAAGTCTAGACACTATCTAACAAGTATCTGCATAAACAAATAGAAGTCTGGTATGTTGCATAATGGGGCTGTCACATTACGATGCTTCTCGCCGGCGCGCCGCCAACGCGCAAAATAAGTTGTACGCGTCGAGACACGTCAAACTTTTCGACGTTTTGGGAAAAAGTTTGACATCAGCGCAATGTGTTGATAGCGAGCGGGCGACGTTGCGGTAACGTATATCGACGCGTGAGGAAAAAAAAAAAAGTCTGGTGCGCCGTCCTCATAAGACCTTAGATGTTGCTAGGGCATAAAACAACAACACACCAGTTTGGCGCAATGTGTGGGAATGACCCTCGCGTGCGTGCGGCGTCTGCCTAGCGTTCGCATAATGTTATTCCAGCGATGGTGACGTGCTTCTGACGTCCGCATAATGTCCGCACCCACAAGTTGACGCGCGTTGTCGGTCGTCGAAAGTTTTGTCCAAGCACAAAACTTTCAACGCGCGCCAACGCGCGCCGACGCGCGCCAACGTGTGGGTGCGACCGTCGCTGTCAATCAAAGTATACCGACGCGCGCCTAACACGCGTGTAACGCTTCCCGACGTTTCGCCAAAAAGTGACACACGTCGATGCGCATTGGAGAGAAGCGTCGTAATGTGACAGCCCCATAAGTGTACTAACATAGGGAAAATCACCTCCAACTTTAGAAAGCCGAATATCTCTCAACTCTTGATGGATTTTGACTGGACAAAATTGAAACCTGTCACGTTCAATAGGCTTCAAAATGATGTCATCTCCACCACAATTTCATAACAGCTAGCACCACGAACCTGCATTCTCGGGCGCGACGAAAAACTGTCTGCTGATAAGTGATGACGTCATCCCGGGACCGCCGTCGCCACCATCAATCGCCGACAGATGCGGGAAATGGTCCGATATTTGTTATGGAGCATGCTGCATTCTGAGATGCTTATTAACGATTTCCACTACCAAGCCACCCTGTAAAAATATACGGATTTTCGGTTCAGAATTAGATATGGGCAAAGAACATTACTATTCTTGGGCCACGAAGTGGGGACAATGTTATGTAAGCTAAAATCAACAGTATCCCACTCCCATGGTGACATGATATATGCTATTGGAAAGGTATGTTCATACATGATGCCTGAGATTAATGAAGAAATGTGTTATATAAGAAACAGTTCAAGGTTGATGAATGTTCCTCTATGTATTCATAAAGAATGCAATTGGAGAAAAAGGACATTTTTGGTACATATTTATATATATATATATATATATATATATATATATATGTGCTCTATAATCCATTATGGGAATATAAACAAGGCCACTACCGATCTTCAGTTCCCTATGTAATAGTTAGCGCTGTATCCGATCTAGCTGACCCTGTTAGTATGACATAGGCCCAGTGGCGCCCCCTGTGAGTGGCCCTGTGCACTTATGCCAGCTGCGTCTGGCCCTAACTCCTTCAATTTTAATTAGTTAGACGAATCTTACCTGGGTATAGATGATGGATAACTGTTGTTTTCCCGAGGTATAAGCCTCGGATAGACGTGGGTGAGGGAGAAGGAAGCACATCCGGGTCCAGCAATCTTTACCTACTTATTCAGGATACAAAATTATCTAAACTAATAATAATAATGGATCTGTCATGTTTTCTTGGTACAAGCAAACAAAATAGATGTGGTAGGGTGTGGTGGGTGGGCCCTCATCCACGTCTATCCAAGGCTTATACCGCGGGAAAACAACAGTTATCCATCATCTATACCCAGGTAAGATTCGTCTAACTAATCTATTTTACCTCGGTATAAAGCCTCAGACTAGCCGCAGGCTAGGGAGAACTTTATGTAAATCATCTTTATCCTGTGTATTGTGTTATTTATTGCATTTGTTACCTCTTTAAACATTTTGTAAACAACATTTTATGTTATGTTCAGATGGTATTAATGAGATTGACATATTTTGTTTCTCACCTATGTAGTTTAGTCTTTGAGTAATCGTCTGGCGATACCGCTTGACTTTTCTAGTCGTTTGTTGTAATGTTTTGCAAACGATCTAGCGGTCTTCCAGCCTGCATGTGCTAGGATTCGTTTTACCGAAATTCCTAGCAACCGCGCTTTTGAAACCATGGCGCCTCACGTTGAATGAGACGCATATCGTTCCGTATTGACTCCTGCCAATTTTAAAACTGTAATTGTCCATCGTGCGAGAGTATCTCGCGAAATGCTCTTGCGTGGCTTAATAAAGCTCACCAAAAGCTGTCTTGAATTTCTTAATTCCCTGGTCTTGGATATATATGCCTATATGGCTGAAACTACACATAGTTTTGGGTCCTCTGTGAAACCTGTAATGTTCACTGTAGACAGAGGGTCTCCTGTGCGGTTAGATTTCAATAACTGTGTTAAATCAAACGTAGCTTCTTTCCTATCTATCTCCAAGCCATCTAGTGATAACGCGACTATAGTCTGTCCTGTCTGGCCTGTTATTAATAAAAGTAGCATGGCTACTTTGAAACCTAACTTTTTAACATCTAAATGTTTGCTATGCGGCCATTGTTTGAAAAGTTTAAATACGACCGATACATCCCAAAACCGATTATATTTAGGTTTGGGGGGGGGGGGTCATTCTTAGATTGACCTTAGGATCCAGTGAATAACTTGATGTTTTCCTACTGTTTGGCCATTTATCCTAGGCAAAATAATGGACAATGCACATCTGGCTGCATTAATAGCCCCAAATCCTAGGCCTTCATCTTCTAACATCCGTAAGAATCTAGCTACCTGAGAAATCGAAGGATTCTTAGGTTTGACTTGCTGTATCAGACAATGAACGCCCCACTTCCTTAAGTAAGTTGTGTACATTTTAACTGTCCCTTTCCTCCATGCATGTGATACTAATCTTTGTTGAGTAATTTTGTCCAGGCCAAATTGTTGTAAATATTTATTTAAAAAAGGGATGCCAGCAGTGGCATTGTCTACACGTCTCCATGGCGTGTCAATGGGCCTTGATGTGTTAGATTTCCTGGGGATCTTCGGAATCATAGGCAGTCTTTCGCTGTTGACACTATGGCTGCTAGCCATGGTTGTGTGTCCCATTCGGGGACTATCAAAATTGTGTGAGTTTTGTCGATCTTGATTTTTCTGGCCACTCGGCTGATAATGCTGAATGGGGGAAAAATGTAATAAAATTCATTTTCCCAAATAAGAGAGAACGCATCTACCTGCCAGACGTTTGGTTCTGGGTGCCATGAAACATACTTTTGTATTTTATAATTATTTCTGGAGTCAAATAAGTCAATATTTGGTCGGCCCCATTTTTGACATATGTTTTTGAAAATAATTGTGTTTAGGGACCATTCCAAATGATCATGGAAATGATTGTTCGTTTTGTCAGCTAGGGTATTTTGAACCCCAGGAATATGTGCCACTGTTAGCCAGACATGGTTTTGTTGCGCCCAGTCCCAAATCATTTTCGCTATGTTATTGCATGGTTTTGACTTTGTTCCCCCCATGTTTCGTACGTAAGCTATAGCCGTCGTATTGTCCATTAGAATTCGAACATGATTTCGTGGCAATCTGACTAAGCTCGCTAATCCTAAATAAATGGCTCTTAATTCCAGGACATTAATATGATCAGAAATTTCATTTTGTAACCATCTCCCTCCTGTCACTACATCATTTTGATGTGCTCCCCAACGTTCTAGTGAAGCGTCGGTCGTGACTACCATGTTGGGTTCTCCCATTCTAATGGGATTGGGAGAGTTATGAACATGTTCAAACCACCAGGCGATATCCTGTAGTCCTTCGTCGGAAGTGAACATTTTCCGTTCGAAGTTCCCTTTAGTGCGAGCTAAATCTATCTATTTCTAGGGACTTTATGGGGGCCCTACCATATAGAATAGCAGGAGCATACGCTATCATTATACCGATTAGGATGGCGACCTGCCTTATCTTTGGCCTAGTTAACTCAACCAAGTGGGTCGCTGTATCTAGAAACTTCTGTAGTTTCTGTTTCGTAAGTGAGACTGTCATTGTTTTTGTATTAACAATAAAGCCCAAACATTTAAGCTTGGTTGTTGGTTCAAAAACCGACTTGTCTTTATGAATATAAAAACCCAAAGTCATAAGCAGTTGGCATAGATCGTTGACTGCGTTTTGAGACCCTTGAAATGACTGTGCCATAATAAAAGAGTCATCAATGTATGTGAACATGATATGTCCTTTCCTAGCCATTACTGAGAAAACTGGCTTTAGCAGCTTAGTGAACAGACGAGGGGCGCAAGCCAAACCATTCGGCATACAGGTAAATTGGAAAAGTTGGTTATTCCAAATGAACCTCAAGAACTTTCTGTCGTCTGTAGCAATAGAGACCGTATAGTAAGCGTCTCGTAAATCTATACTGGCTAGCCAGGCTTCTGGTGTAACCAAATCACTGGCAGTTTCTAATGATAACATTTTAAAATGTTGATATTCAATCATTTCGTGTAATCTAGTTAAATCTAGGCTCATCCTAATTTCTCCATTGGGTTTGGGCCATGAGAAAGTATGCGAAATATATTCACCTGGTGTGTGGTCAACTCGCTCTATAATACCTTTTGTTTCGAAAAGAGACACTTGGTTTGTTAACGCTTCTTTTTCTATGTCATTAAACTTATATGGGAAGGGGATTCGTTTTTGTTTAGGAATCTTAGTAAATGGAAGTTGTACTCCATGAACTATATCCAAAATATCCCTATCATTTGTTATTGTACACCATTCATGGAAACGCGTATTAATGTTCCCTGCATTAAAATTCTTTACATCTGTCTGTGTTTCCTCCGTCACCATGTCAACCGCCACTGGCGCCGGAGTCTGCGTGGCAGTTTCTATTTGTTCCTGGGTCATGGGAACGGCTGTTTGGGTGTAAACTCCCATCTGAATGGGCGGTTCCCGTCGTTCCACACGAAACCTTGTCGGTCTCCTCGTCCCCTTCCCCTCGGTTGGAAGCCGTAGGAGGGGCCTGACCTTCCTGCTCTTGCTCCCCGGCGGTTGCGAAAATCCGCCGGGGCTTGCAAAACCTGGAGGTGTTATCCGGTTTCCGTTTCGCTTCCATGTTCTTGCCACTCTTTTCCCCGGCCTCTCCCTCTTTAAAGAGATAAGGGAGTTGCCCTCCAAACATTTTAGTCTTGTCGAGTGGCTTCCCTTTCACTGGCTTGGGAGCGAGGAACAACGTGTACTCCTTCCCATCGTTATCGGTGATCTTCAATCGAGCTACCTCTTTACCAGCGTCTGTCGTGACTGCCTTAAAGACATTTTCGTATCGGCGGTAGCTCAGGAAGTTGCTAGCTGCGGTAAGCAGCGCAATTTTGTTGTCCATTGAGTGAGCTAGCTAGGAGAATTTATTCTCTGTCTGCATCCTATTTGCAATGGGTGCTATGGAAGTCAAAGCTCCTAAGACTGCTTTCTGGATGGTAAACAGCACATTCTCGAACTTCCGTCTGTCTTCACTCAGATGGACTCCTGAGTGCATCTCCTTTGCCACTGTATTCGGGATCCCTTTGATTCCCGAAATCTGCTCAGTCAGTTTTGTTATTACTTCTGCCGGCTTAAAGGTGTTAAAATGCCCTTTAATCGTCTCTCACATCATAGTTGTAGTGCGTACCTTCTTAGCTTTTTGCTTGACGCACTTCTTGCAGACTTTTCCGCCAATTTTGGCATACACTCCTACCCGCTCCGTGTCTGAGTCAGACTCGGTGGAGGACGAGTCAGAAGAAGAGTCTGACGAAGAACGTTTCTTCTTCTTCTTGCTCTTCTTATTCTTTTTCACACGCTTGACCTTGCTTGCCTTGGTGAACTCGAAACCAGACAAGCTAACCGGTTTCCTGTGCTTCTTTGTCTTTGGAGCTTTCGGACTCAAGATTTCCTCTGCTGAGTCCGTGTCCTCCGGATCTGAGTAGTCCTCCCAATCCGAATCAAGGATGGGGAGGGACGGGCCCTTAGCCGGTCGCGGGGTCGGCTGAATATGCTGTAGTTTAAACTCCAACATTTTACTTATCCGAGCATCCAGGTCGAATGGATAAGCAGCCCCGTCGTCACTCTCCTGGTCAGACCATATGTCTGCCCCGGGCTGTGGGGACGGCGGAGCCGTCACTCCGGGTGACGAGTCATAGCCCGTGGGCACATGCCCCTCCGCAGCTGCCGGCGGCAGCTTGTTTCGCTACGTGGCCATCAGTAGTCTGTAACCAAAATTGTTGTTACTATAAACCGGAATCAACTCAACGTGGACACAATATAGTGACGCCAGGTAAACCCGGGTTGAGGAACTTGTGGTATTGAGTAACGTATTTACACCGTTCTCAGTACAGGCGTGGTAAGCTAAGTGTATTGTTGTAGGTTTTGTGGTATCGAAACCAACCATACGTTGGACCTCCTACACTCTCTGTTCTGTACACTTCTCCCTCCCGTGGCTTCTGCGCCAGCAAGTTGGAGAAAATGCTACGAAACTCGGAGGTACGCCTCAAACTTTCGGGGAGTCTATAAAAGAAACCCAGGATCATCCCCAACGAGACCCTCTATTAGGATCCGAGAGAATCTCCTCAGGAGATGTGACTAACGCCAACATCTCTACCCGTAACCAGGTGGCGATAATACAATAGTTTCGGTTCGCAATGCTTTGTTCTATCCGTGTTATTAAAAACATCCATAACTGTCCAAACCGACCTCAGAAAGTTCTGAACTTTCATAATCAGATGCTAATATGCATCATAAACAAGCTTAACCAAAGTTTTGATTAATACTTACAGTTATTTAGCTTGTTGTACACAAATTTTGCCGGAGCAACTCAACGAACGTCCTCCCGCCATGAGTTGTTTATGCTAATTGCTGGACACGGATGTGCTTCCTTCTCCCTAGCCTGCGGCTAGGGAGTGCGCACCGGGTTTTCAAGCTGTCCACACCTACCAGCCTTCACCAGTGCCCTTGCTACTTGTTCACCGGTCGTCTGCCGGCTGCTTCCGTCTGCCAACCTACTGTCAACTTGCCATCAACCTGTCGTCTGTCAGGTGTTCGTCGACAGTTGTGTGAAGCGACATGGTATTTTGTCGCGAGTGCGGCGAGTCTCATAGGAAGGACAACAAGGAGGCGTGTACTGCATATCAGCAGGAGAGGCGGACTACGCGCCTGTCGAGTATCGTGGCGAAAGGGAAGAAGCCGGCGCATGACGGGGAGTTGGAGGTGGTACACGCATCGTTAGCAGCACTGACGGTGGACAACCAGGAGAAAAAGGTAGCGGACGACATAGCCAGGCTGGAGGCTGAAATACGGCTAGGTGCGTTGGAGGAGTGCAGGAAGGAGCTGCAAGCGGTACGGGATGGCCAGTTAGGACGACAGCTGGAGCGGATGGTGGAGCGGACGGCAGGCCACATGGACGACGGTGGGCTACCGGCGCCCACGTGGAATGTGGGCGGTTCCTCTCCAGGTGGGGGGGACGCCACCAGTGCATTTTCAAACTATGGACGTTCGAGGGTACAAACCCGAGAGGAGGGAGGACGACGACGAAGCAGACAGAGGCACAGTAAGTGGGCGTTAAAACGATATACTGTAGCAGGCAAGGAGGTGCGCCGGTTGAACAGGTATGAGGTGTTGGCAGCCACTGGGTTGTGGGCATTGGACATTGCTGAGTTATCTGTAGCGGACTATACAGCATTGTTGGAACATATGGTGTTCATTTCAGTCAGGGCTAGGGACGACTATTTCAGAGATTCAGCTCATGTTGATTATGCGTTGGCTGTTCGTAAGTCTGCTGAGAGGATGGGCATGGCGACCTTTGCAAAGGTGAACTCGGGTGAAAGTGCGGTTCATTATGGCGCACAGAATGCAAAGGTGCGCAAGCCGGATGCAGAAGGCACATTCGGTAGGAAAACCACAGGAGGTGGTCAGAAGCCTACGCGCTGTTGTTATCAATGGAATGGGGACGGAAGAGGAGTGCGTCTATGACCATAAATGTTCGAAGTGCAGTTCGAAAAACCATAAAAGATATAAATGCAAGGAATGAGTGAAGGAAAGGCAGCCAATTTCGTCTATTGCTGGCCACCGGTATGTGCGCCCATGGGTGCCAGGCTGTGCTAATAGTGATACAAGTGTTGTTAATTACCAGGATACAGCCAGCAGCATTCCTGAGCAAACTGCCTTGGTGGGCGGTGTTGGGGGGTGGCGTGTGCATGGGGGGAGTGCAACATGTGACCTCGCGGCAGCCGGGAACATTCCAAGCATTGCGGAGGACCGGGTGGTGATAGACTCTTTGACTGTGGGGGGGGCATGTGCCTAGGGAGGCTTCGACATGTGACGCTCCAGCCAAGAATTTCCAGAACGTTCCTTTACGGAATACAATGATAAGCCGTGTTCACACGGGCGATGTAAATCGATTCGTAGAAAGCGACTTGTATAGTTCGCATCACATTTCTCGTGTGAACGCACGTCTGAGGCGGATTAGGGCTGATTCGATTCATGTGATCTAGATAATGTAAACCACCTAACGAGGTAGTTTACGTGAGGCGATTTCTGTGATTCGATTTATTTTGTCCGTGTGGACGCACTGAGGCGGATTAAGCACTTCACACGCATGCGCAGTCGAGAGCTTACTTTGTTGACTTTCCGGTCGATCAAAAGCACATATTATATAATTTGGTCTATGAACCTGCTAGAGGTGCACAGATATTTTTTTTATCATTTATTTTTAGGGTTTCACTGCCCAGCAGAAGTTTTGACCGTTCCAAACCAATACGATTCAGTCATTACATATCTAGGTCGAACCCACACTCTCTGGTGCCAGCATCGTCGAACCCAAAATGGCGCTGGTTAGTCTGGACTTGCTTATGCGCAGATTTCGATTTCCGGCCCAAGTACTGCCCGTGTGAACGGGCCGCTAATTCGACTCACCTGATTCGATTTGTGTGATTCGCATCACATTTTGTTTTGTTTTGTAAATATAGTTTATTCATTGAATAAAGTCTTTTGTCAGCACCGTGGCACAGGTCTTCCAGCCATGTGACAATACAGTTATTTACAATATATGCACATGTAGTCTGATATCGTCACCACAGCTAGCCTGAAATCAGCATGAAATAACAATATCAAACATTCAAAGACTTACATAAGGTAATAGTTTTGACAATTCACATACAAAAATAGCAGTTATATGTTGTCATTCGTACACACTTGAATACATAAATAATTGATGTATTGATTAGACCTTTACATTACGGGAGTTGTCAGGGCAATAGTTTTTCCCCTTCACAGGTTATTGTATGCCTACTATGTTGTAGAACTGCAAACTATCATGTAGAGTTAAAACATTTTGAGATGGAGTGAGTGTTAGTATTAATGGATTGTATTTATTCTGTTAGATAGATGTGTGTTAGCTATAGGGGGTAATGCTAAAAGGGTTAATCCTCAGGTGGTGTTTATATTGGACCTGACAAGGAAGATAGTTTTGAGTAAGTAGGCTTTATAAGTGAAGGGATAAACAATGCTTGAGGATTGTACATATTCAGTCATTTAGTAGTCTATACCGACATTATTAGTTTCATGTTTAAACCAAGACCCCATATACCAATTATGGCTCACTCAGCTTGTACTGTGTAAACAAATGATCAAACCCGCCACTTGGTGCGCTGTCTTTTCCGCCCGCTAAACAGACTCAATAACATATGCACAAATAGTGATATATGAATGTGAAAGATGTTTTGATGAGGTGGACGAGGCTGACGATGAAGTGTTGGCCTGATTCAAGCAAATTTGATATTGATGGGTATTCATGCTTACCGTATCAAGCATGATATATCCGTATGTCATTACACGTGAAACACCAACCAGCAGTTGGTCGATCAATACCCCACCACAAGTGCACCGCAAATTTACATCACATGGGAGAAGAAAGGAGTGAGCCTTCCCAGTACCATAGGGCCCCCGGTCTATGAGCAATACTACCAGACTATACACATTTCCGAATTGCTGGGCAAATAATTTGTACGTGGATGACTTGGTTTTTGGCAGCAGGAAAGGGCGTTTGGGTGGTGGGAGGGGGTGGGTTGGCCGTAGGTTGCTTATAATAGATTAGCTAATTAAATATGGTGACCTCACACTAGGCCTGAGAAGGGCCTGCCTGGCGTTGTGAATTCTACCAGGTTCATGACATTCTAGTTGTGTTATTGGCATGTCCAATTCTGACTGGGAGTTCATTCCAATATTTGCCTGCCTATGTATATAGGGGCTCTTGTCAGTCATTTGTGAGTGTTTAGGAACTTGAGGATGTAGATCCCCTGCTGGTAACTCCTGGTAGTATAGTCCTATGTAGTTTTCTCCTTGCTCTGATAAACATAAAGAGAAAGCCAGATGAGCATCTCTCTTTGGCACCGGTAAGTGATTATTAGATCCTAGTGTGCATCTCATTCACTTTAGAGAACTTTTCCCCGTATATACGTTACCTCGGTTTTGAGTTCACTGTAATTCCATTTTCTTGTATGTTTTTTAGTTAGAAGAAAAAAAAAAAAAAAAAATAAAAAGGCCCATAGAGATTAGATTAAAAAATAAATTATAATCTATTATTAGGCAGCATCCTATAGTTGCCTTATACAGTTTGAGCGCTGTGTTTTCTCACTCATGTAGCATCTTATTTTCTCAAAGTTTGCCATTCTCTGGATACCTAGAATTAGGTCACCCTCGATAGTTGCTGGTACGCAATCAGTGTAGAAGTCAAGTGAGGTTCCCAAGTATTTGTACGAGTTCAACTTCTCTAAGCCCTGCTATGCCTAACATAGCTCGATAGTTTTGTGCGTGCGTTTTCTAGATTTTGTACCAAAATAACACATATTCAGATTTTGTGAGCTTAGGGTAAGATTGTTATCAGCACACCAAATATTGTCCTTTTTTAACTCCTTGTTTACCCTAGCAGCTTCCCAGAATAAATATTTTTTATTGTGCAATGGTGAGGACAGCAGAATCAACCACAAAAAGTGTGAAATTAGCACTGGTAGCAGCATATTGGTAGGTCATTAATAAAATCATAAAGATGAGTGGTCCCGAAAAGTGGGAACCATGGTGCACTCCTGTTCTGACATTCTAGTGGAGGATTCTGTAATTTATTAAATTTTGGTGACTTGTTGTTGTGTTTAAGTATTGATATGAACCTACATGATCTTTTTTCCCAGTCCAGCTCTTTTAGATCTTACATAGCAGGATTTGTGTCAATTGTAACAAAAGCTTCTTGAAATCTAAAAAACAGCTATTGAAGCAACACCTCTGTCCTGTGCAAATCAACAATTCATCCATTAATGAGGCAAGTGCCGTTAGTCCGTTGACCTTTCTATTTCTGAAGCCCTTTTTGTTGGGTGGCCTAAATAGTTAGTATTCTCAAAAAATGTTTTTATTTGGTCGTGAATTATCTTTCAATTATTCGCCAGGGAGAGTAGTATGGAAATAGGTCGCAGTTCATACAGGACTTTGGGTCGCACTACCTTGGTTATAGGGTAACTGTTGATCTCTTCCCATTTTTCTGAAAAGTCCAGTAGTAATTATGAGGTTGTATAGGTATGTAAATCAATATAGAGCCTTGATGGAGCCCGTGATAAAGGTTGAACTGATGTCCTTCATGCCTGAAGGTTTGACTGGTGCATAGATTTTGTACTTTGGTAAGGAACTTCTCTTTTGTGTTTCTATGAGATAATATCGTATGTTGGTTAACTACAATCCTATATTTTCCTGGACATCATCTTTTGTTGAAATTTTTGGCTAGGTTAGCACCTATATCAACAAAGCATTTGTTGATCTCTTCTGCTAGTTAGAAATATCAATGTATGGTGTTACCAGTACTTTCATTATTAGATTACTGATTTTTGAACTTGGGATCAGCTCTATTTGATCTAGTTCATACCCATTTCTTGGATATTTGGTTGTGAATGATGGCTTGGTCAAGATGTTACTTGATTTTGCCTGTTTCGAACCTCCCCCAAAGTCCTGGCCTGTCTCGTTAAAGCATTTGGCTATGCATGTAAACCCCTGGGTCCTTTGGTAAATTCAGCCATTTGGGCAAAAGTAGTCCCCGATCTCGTTGTAGATCAAGTAATTCGTCATTTAAATATATATCTGTGTTTTTTTTTTATTCTCAGTTCAATCATTGTGCCAAAGTATGTCGCAGCTCTATCAAGGAAATCTGTACTAACATGTCCCAGCACTTGTTCGATCTTGCTCATAAAATATTTCTTTGGTAGCAAATCCCGTAGTGTGGTTGAAAGGTCCTCAATAGGTGCAATTTCTATATGAGCGTCCCCATTGTGAAGTGGTTTGTTTGTCAGTCCCTTGTTTTTTTTAAATTATATAAATAGGTTTTGTGATCCCCTTATGTGTAGTTGAGATACCGATGTAGTACAATAATTAAATTTGTAAAAGCCAGTCAATTGTTGATTTGAGGTTTGTGTGCTTCTAGTAGATTTGGTTAATCATCTGGTTACAGTTCATGTTCTGTGGCAAATTGTCTCATATATTGGCTGATGTTGATTTTTGCATGTGTAATCTGCATTGTAATCACCCATGAGAAGAGTTTTCATATTTGTTAATGTCTATAATTTGTTTCATGGTTGAGCATAGTAGGTCAAAAGCTTCCTGCAAATTCGCCATTTGGGGTCTAGATACATTACCTATCATAAATTTCTTTGTGAGTGGTCTGGTTGTTGACTGCCCACTGTAATTCGAGAGTTCCATTTTGAAATATTGTGGTTGGCATACTTTTTCATGTCTATTTGCAGTGTGTCTTTGCAGTAGAAATCCTAGCCTCCACCAGCTTTGACTTGGCCATTTGGAAGCTTTGTTTGCTGTCCAAATCTAGGAACATGTACCTTGAAAGATGTCAGCTTTTCCTCAATGTGGCTGTTTAGCCATGTTTCTGATACTCTAAAAATATCAAGTCCTGACCATGGCAGGTCCATTCTTAGTTGTCCAATTTTCGCTTAAGAATTAACTAGAAAGAGTCGCTGTTCAGTTGAACATAGAGATTTAATTGTTAAGAAGTTTAGGGAGGAGTTGAATGCCAATATGATCTCGGAAGCTATTGACACACCAGTATGTACTCATGGGGTGTTTGTGGTGCCTAAAAGTGATGGGGGAGGTCGAGTAGTGGTTGATTGTAGCAGGCCTGACTATTCGGTAAATAATAATACTGATAATATTGCCAATTTGTTTTTTATATAATTCTGTTGATGATGTCGTCCACATGCTGCAGCGTGGGGATTACTTGTGCACGATTGATATTAAGGACGCCTATCGTGCAGTCTCTATCCATCCATCGGATAGGATTAGACAGGGTTTGTTAGGTCCTTCTTTGTTGAATAATGAATATGTTAGTTATTGTGATAATCGCTTGTGCATGGGGTTGTCATCCAGCCGATACATTTTTTTCTCGTATTTCGGACTTTGCCCTTAGATGCGCCTTTAGGGAGGGCGTAGAATCAGTCGTTAATTATTTGGACGATTTTTGTATAGTAGCTCAATTTTGCGCAGAATAGGATTTTTTATTAACTATAAAAAAGTAACACCGGTGTCAGCGTCTTATTTCCCACAAGTCTCATTTCCCAAATATCGCTTCTGCGCATGCGCTGATTCGAGTGACGAATGCAGACTGCAGATTGTCAGAGTCTCATTTCCAACAAGTCTCATTTCCCAGTGTTTCGTAGCATTTTTATGACTTTAAACCCAAGAATACTGGAGGAAACGTGTACAAAATGAATGAATAAATGCTTAACGGCATATCAGCACACTAAGGGCTATACAATGCCATCAAAAATGTCTTAAAACCGATTAAACAGTCCAATGTGCTTTAAAAACGATAAAACTAAGGCAGTACTAACAGTGTCAAATAAACATTTCATACTTGCTACATTAAAATACTGTGCTCGAACATTTGCAAAGTCAATGTACAACAATATTCTCTACGAGTTTGAGAATATTGGTGAATATATTAAAGAAGTTATTGGCGAAAAACCGATTCGGGTGTCAGTACGGTAGAGTTGACATCGCCGTGTTGTTTACTTCTGGTCGGTTGTTCGACCTGATTATCGCTATTTGTTTTTCAGCGATTATTCTTATGAGTTTAAACCCAAGAATACGGGAGAATACTTATTGCTTGTGGAGAACAATATTCCATGACTTTTAGAATTTTGACGCATATATTAAAGAATTTATTGGAGTTAAACAGGAGGATACATATTTCTTGTGGAGAACCAGACTGGCTCATTTTTGACGCATGCGCAGACGACGCTGTTGGATTCTAACGCATGCGCAGAAGCGATATTTGGGAAATGAGATTTGTGGGAAATGAGCCGCTGACACCGGCAGAAAGAAAGGTGAGGTTTCTAGGTATCTTCATTGATAGTGTCGAGTTAGAGCTAACTCTGCCTGAGGATAAGTTGAACAAAACTATCAATATTTTGTTTAAATTGCAAGGTAGGCATAAGGCTTGCAAAAAGGAATTGCAGCGTGTTGGTGGGCTTCTTGCTCATTGCTCAAAAGTGATCAAGGGCGGGAGGACTTTTTCGCGAAACATTTATGACTTGCTGTCACGCCTTAAGAAGTCATATTATAAAATTCGCCTCAATAGAAGCATTAGGGAGGACCTTAAATGGTGGCTCGACTACACGATGGGATTCAATTGCAAGGCAACAATTTTGGAGCGCTTTGCACCTATCGAGTCAGTGTACAGTGATGCCTCCAAGTGGGGATACAGGGCATTGTATGGTTCTGATTGGTTAGTTGGGTCATTCAATGAGTCAGACACCAGTGCGTTACAAGACTATGCGGATCATCATGTGGTGACCACCGACAAAGAGGTTAGAGAGGAACACATTAATGTTCAAGAGCTTTGGGCTATCTATGCGGCAATGCGACGTTGGGAGTCAAACTGGAGAGATAAAAATCTACTATTTATAACTGACAATACAGTCATAGGTACAGCGATTAATACTGGGCACTCAAGGAGCAGCCACATTATGTACTATATTAAACGGTTATTTTGGTCATCAGTAGAAAATAATTATTCTATCCAGTCAATATATATTAAAAGTAAATTGAATAAATTTTGTGATGCCTTAAGTAGGTTGAAGGAGCGTGACAGTCATAAGAGGCTCTCAAATTTAATTATGGATAACTCATTTTGTTGTGGCAACATTTTTTCCGCTCCTTTTTGATTTTTTCCAGGGTGTGCCAAGCTGGAAAATGAGTAGAGGGCTTTTCAATTGCGGAATTACTCAGATAATTCACTGGTGACCCATTCTTCTCAGGTTAACAAGTATTTGGAATTTATTGAGATTTTCCATCCCTCTCGCTCGCCCATTCCTTGCTCCAATGAGCAGGTAGCTCTTTATGTGACCTGGCTTGCCAGGTCTTTGAAGTACTCTTCGATTCGTAATTATTTGAGTGGCTTAAATTATTTTTTGCGATCTCATTCAGAGCCAGTGATAGACTATGCTAATTTTGAATTGGCTTCGACCCTGAGGGGGATTCGAAGGATAAAAGGGGATGCTCTGGGGAGGGCGGTTCCTATGCTTCCTCATATGTTGAGATCAATTTTCTCTGGATTAACGAGTAGTCGAGGCCATGTTGCATGGCGAGCTGCGATATTGTGCTCATTTAGAGGTCTACTTAGAAAGTGTCAGGTGACATATTCAGACTCTACACTGCTAAGGGAGGACTTCCAGTTCCATGATTGGGGTATGATACTGACCGTGCGTCGTTCCAAGACGATTCAGTTTAGTGAGCGAAAACTGGAAATTCCTATTTCTAGGTGCGGAGACATAGCATTATGTGCGGTGCACTGGTCGGAGCTTCATTTTGAGCAAGTGCCAGCTCCTATGAGCTCTGCTGCTTTTCAGATACCGGTAGGTCAGGATCAGTGGGCTCCTTTAGATTATGTTACTTACCAAGCTATGTTGAAGCTCTTTGCCTCAAGAGCGGGGTTAGATACCTCTCAGTTAAGCTCCCATTCACTTCGAAGAGGGGGGTGCACGTCTTTGCACATGTCAGGTGCAACGATTGAGGAAATTCGTGCTAGGGGGGATTGGGTGTCCGATACGGTCTATGACTATATTAAGACTCCTTTGTCCTGCCGGATTGTTAATGATATGCGGGTTGCCGCTATCTTGTCTGCGACACATGGCTAGTGGGTTGGGGGGGAACCGTGGGCGTTTCCTTTGGGCAGTTAGCCTAGCCAAGAGACTAGTATTAAACTGATCAACCCAAATCCGTGTTTTGTCTTCTTTTCCAGAGTGTAGCCTAACTTTATAGATAGAATAATTACTTATCAATGTATAAAAAGGCGGAGCGGCTCATCTCCGATTATCGGCTGTATTGTTACTGCCCAGTAGGTTACTCGCGTGTGCAACGAAAATTAAGTTGGTTTGGCCTAATATGGCCTGATGGGATCGATCCCTCCACCTGCTACTGCAGCGCCACTGCGTGTTCGTGCCCTGCGCCCCTCTGTTTGGCCAGTGCGCACCGGGTTTTCAAGCTTTGTAACCAGTTAGGCAGTTAGCCTAGGCAAGAGACTAGTATTAAACTGATCAATCCATATCCATGTTTTGTCTTCTTTTCCAGAGCGTAGCCTAACTTTATACCGAGGTAAAATATATATATATTTGTAACTGTTTGCAACTACCTGTTCACCCTTGACCACTGGGCAGGCCCACCAGCCTAATCTGCATATTCACACAGGGCACCACCTGCAGCTGGGTTGAGTGACAGCCACCACTACCGGGGGGTGTCGTCCATCCAGGATGTGGGGGTGCCTGATTGGCTGGCTGTGGGGATGCTCAGTCACCTACACAACCTTGGCCCTCTGACCACACTAGCCTCACTTTGAGATTAATTAATTATTCAAGACTCTGCTTCAGACACACTGAAGAGAGATCACTCTACTCCTGTCTCTTCAGTGAGACACACCTACTCTAGAGCAGGACCCCAGAACTCTGTCTGATGCTTTCAAAATTCATATATTCCAATTGAGTGTGTACACAGCCATAGGACTCAGGTTCAATGGGCTGTAGGCACTGCTTTCTATACAGGCTAAAGTGGTAATGAGATTCTGTGTGGACAGAAGGTAAGGAGTGTGGGTGATAGGTCACTAGGTGGACAGGAGTTGATGCCATTAAAGCACAACTTCTCCACTGTTCATCTGTGTGACTTGTCTTCATTCTTCCTTAGGAGTGGTTAATGAGTTGATAGCCTGGGTTTGAATAACAGCACCACAGGTGATATGAAGGGGAAGAGTTTTATGGTATTATCTGGTGTCCATGCGGCCGGGCATCCAGTAATATTATAACCCTATGATGGTAGTGGGAAGACCTACTGATGTGAGTAGCAACTTCCCGAGCAGCAGGCTCTGTGGAAAAGGTCTTATAGACTATTTCCACCACCACCCTGTCCCCTCATGGTAGTGGGAACAACTTACTGTGCAGCACGCTCCATAGAAAATGTCTTACATGATATTTCAACTACCAACCTACCCTCTGGTGGCAATGGTAATCATAAATGTCGGACTCAGCTCACACTGCACATGCTCAGCAGAAAAAGGTTTATTACTTCGCTCTAACCTAGAATCTTCAGGCCTCGTGTATCCGACATTGATTGCCACTTACTTCGATCTCTTGCAGCAACCACGGTGTTCGGAGAATGCCTGTGAGCATCCTGGCCCCTGCTCTGCTCGTGCTGGCTTCGTTTTCGCTGCGGTCCAGGTGCCACGCAGCAGAACGATGTGGCTGGGAGGAGCGAGCCGCCATAATGCTCAAGGACCTCGTGGTTAGTACTCCGATCGGTTTTCCTGTATGCACAAAATGTTCTTTCAATTAGGACTTTAACAACTTACTAGTAAGACTAAGAGGCCGTTCAAAGCAGTTAACAATTCCACGGTCATGCAAAGCACACGACAAAGGGAAAGGGGATGTCAGTAAAGTACAACTTTTATCGTTTAATAAAACATTGATATTTGTCTGTGCTTTGTTGTTGTGCACTAGTTGATTAAGTAGGGGAATTGTCAATCATGGATAATTGGTCTTCCACATTCCACTGCTCCTTCGCCTAGCATAGTGATGACAGGCTAGGTAGTGGCAAGTATCAATGTGTAAGTTATTGGTTTCACTCGACCATGGTTTCAAATCCCATGACCTACCAACTACCAAAACGGGAGGCGGGTGCTCAACTTATTTGGTCACCCCATCTGGGTCTGTAGTAAAAGGTTGAAGTGTACTTACTACTTTGGGAGAGGGCAGGTGGGGGGTTGGAAAGTAGTCCTCTCTGTACCATTTTAAAATGCTGACGACTTTGGACGGGTCCTAATGCTTTGTTTGATTATTAACTTGCTGATAACAGGAGCAGCTCATTGATTGTTATAGAAGGTAATACCGTCCTTAGAAATGATGTATTCGAAATATCTTACTGTGAGTGTGAGGTATTTTTCTTGGAATGAATGGGGTTGGGAGTTTAACAGTATTCCAGGCTTTTCTAAATATGAAATGGTGCGTGGAATCCAACTCGCTCAATTTGCAATAACACCACGGCAACAATGCCCAGTGGGCTACTGTTGCTAAGTAGAACTGGAGATGGGCGTGTCTGATACCTAAGTGAGGCGTGGCCTCATTTGACGTTGGAGGATCTTTTATTACCGATTTACCTCTTTTGTATAGAAAGCCAGGAGCAACCTTTGTTCACAACGTGTAGCAAAGACAATCAACCATACATCTGATTTGCTGTGACTAAATAGTGTTGCGATGCAGTATTCTGACCAACACATGTGTTTAATTCAAATCTAATGCGCAATTACAATTGTGATATATCAAAAAGCAGTGGTTGGATACAAAATACCAACACAACCGCCTATAAGAGTAACTATTTTGTACATTAGTAACAAGCAACCACCCAACTCACTTCGAATACGTGATCTAGAATACAATTATTGCCGTGTTCATTTAAGAGTGCTGCATGTTCACCATTAGTTCATGTCTGTTTCCTTGTATCCAATAGGAGCCGGCCGTGATGCTCAGAGAATACTCTGACGTCACATCAGCCATGGACTGCTACCAGAAATGCTGCGACCTGGAGGATGGTGAGTCGCCTTATTGGTCGGGTGATTCTGAGCCCATTCACAGTGTTCTGTTCAAAGGGAACACTTACAAAATGGCTATGTGTCGTTGCCTTGCT
This sequence comes from Branchipolynoe longqiensis, assembly GCA_030323885.1. Taxonomy (NCBI): domain Eukaryota; kingdom Metazoa; phylum Annelida; class Polychaeta; order Phyllodocida; family Polynoidae; genus Branchipolynoe; species Branchipolynoe longqiensis. The sequence goes on from CM059189.1 coordinate 7,596,418, forward strand.
TGGTGTTCAGCAGTAGAACATTCGCTTTGGGACTAGGATCGTGTTACCTGTTCAATCAATCAATAGTTCCATCCTCTAGTCGAGGGTTGGATGCAATGGTTCTCCACTTGTCCCGATGTTGTGCTGTTCTGATAGACTGTGAATAATTCAAGCCTGTCCACTGTGAAATATTTGTAAACCATGATGTTCTTGGTCTCCCTCTCCCTCTGCTGCCATTCACCTTCCCTTCCAACAATGTACGGTATATTGAACTCTGACGAATGATGTGGCCAAAATAAATAAGTTTCTTTGTCTGTATAGTGGCAAACAAGCTTTTCTTATTTTTAATTTTTCTGAGAACTTCTTTGTTGGTGATCTTCTTTGTCCATGATATTTTCATCATCCTTCGATAAGTCCACATCTCAAATGCTGCTAAACGTTTGTACATTTTCTTAGAGATTGTCCATGTCTCTGCCCCATACATTAGAGTAGACCACACATAACACTGAAGAATACGCTTCCTTGTTTGTATTAATATCTTACTTGATGTTAACACTCTATACATTTTGGAGAATGTTGTTCGGGCTATTGTTATCCTTCTTTTAATTTCTTCCTCACATCTCCCATCATTTGTAATCTTTTGTCCGAGATATATGAATTCGGATACTTGTTCTATGTTTGTGCCATCTATGGTTATATTGACATTTGGTTTATCTGTCTTTTTACTTATAACCATTGTTTTGGTCTTCCTGGCATTCATCTTCATGTTGAATAGTATTCCAGCTTTATTGATTCTATTCACTATATCTTGTAGGTTTTTCTCACTGTCTGCTAGTATTACACTGTCATCGGCATATCTAAGATTGTTGACGTTCATGCCACCTATTGTCACTCCCTTGCAATCTTCAATGTGTCTGAAAATCATCTCTGTGTACAGGTTAAATAGACATGGTGACAATACACACCCCTGTCGAACTCCTCGTTTAATCATAACTTCATCCGATAGGCCCTGCTCCATTTTTATAAATGCACGTTGTGTCCAGTATAAGTTCACAATTAGTTTAATGTCTTTGCCATTGACACCAATATCTTGTAAACATTTGATTAACAGTTCATGATTGACTCGGTCGAAGGCCTTCTCATAGTCAATAAAGCAGGCATAAACATCCTGGTTCACTTCACAATAACGTTCACAAATCATTCTCATATTGAAAATCCCTTCACGTGTACCTCTTCCAGATATAAACCCACTTTGTACGTTACTGATTTGTTCTTCAATTTTCTGTCTGTTTCTCAGTAAAATTATTTTCAGGATCATCTTCAACATATGACTCATCAGGCTTAGTGTTCTGTACTCAGTACACAATGTTGGTTTTAGCTTCTTTGGGAGTCGTACAAATATGGATTCATTCATATTCAATGGTATAAATCCAGTCTCATAGATGTCAGTTACTAGCTTATGAATGATTTGAATCCCCACTTCATCTAGTCCTTTTATCATTTCTGATGTTATCTGGTCACTTCCAGGAGCCTTACCTGCCTTTAGATCATTGATAGCCTTCTCAACCTCTGATACTAATATAATATTCCCATCTTCTTTCTCAATTGTGGGTGGGTTCCCTCTGTCATCATTGTATAGTTCGTTTACATATTCTTCCCATCTGGACTTTATTTCATCTTCTTCAAAGAGCATTTTGCCGTCTTTGTTCTTGATACATTTACTGCTTCTCTGTCTGTATCCTTGACCTGTTATCTCTTTCACTTTCTTGTGCATCTCTCTTGAACGATGTTGAGACTCAAGTTGTTCCACTACTTCACACTTCTTATTCCACCATTCATCTTTAGCTTTTTTGCATTCATCTTCTATTTCATTCTTCAGGTGTTTGTATTTAGGTGGATCAGTGGTTTTCACTTTCTTCCTTTCTGCCATCTTTTCTAGTATGGTTTGCGTCATCCATGATTGCTTTGTCTCTCGTTTTTTATTTGGTAACACCTCCTCTGCTGACTTGACCATGCTTTCTCTGAGAGCTTCCCATTCCATTTCAATGTTGTTATACTCTCTCTGAGGAGTTTCTTCATTCATCAGTACACTGAATTTGTTATGAACAGAGACATTATACTTAGTTCTGTATTTTGCATCTTTTAACATGTTCATATCCATTTGAATGTTGTTTTTAATTTTGTTCTGCTGTTTCAATTTCACTACCATACTGATTACTACTGGATTATGATCCGAACATATGTCAGCACCTGGATATGTCCTTGCCTGTTTGATACAATTTCGATATCGTTGGTTGACAAGAATGTAATCGATCTGGTTCCGACATACATCACCAGGGCTCTTCCATGTATATAGTCTTCTCTTTGGATGTTCAAATAAGGTGTTAGCAATTACTAGTTTTGATGTCAAACAGAAATTTATCAAGTATTCACCACGATCATTTCTCTCACCTAAGCCAAATCTTCCTGTTACTGGATATTCATGTTGTTCTCCAACTTTCGCATTCCAATCGCCCATAACAATTGTTATTTCTCCAGACTTGGTGTATTCCATTACCTTTTTGATGCTGTCATAGAACTCGTTGACTTCTTCATCATCGTGATCTGAGGTTGGTGCATAAACTTGCAGAATGTTTATATTGAACGGTTTTCCCCTCAGCTTCATCATAATAATTCTGTCAGATACTGGCCAGAATCCAATCATTGTGGCGGCAATGGACTTCTTCATCATAATTCCAACGCCATACTGATGTTTTTCATCTCCAGAATATATCATATCTACCTCACTATCACCTATCCTCCCGTCACCCGTCCATCTCGTCTCAGCTATACCTAGGATGTCAAGGTTTAGCGCTGTCATTTCCACTTTCAGGTTGTCATATCGGCCTGGTTTGTACAATGTTCGTACATTCCATGTACCAATCTTTAGCACCTTTCCTCCAGTTTTCAGTTGCCTGACATCAGATGCATACCTTCCTATTTTAGGCTTTGAGTTTACATTGTCATTACGAGGTTTCTTGTTACCTGTTAGGTGTGGTGAATTTCCCAACTGATAAGGTATTGGTTGTGCTGCACTCGTGAGGTATATAATGAAGTCAAGCTTATATAACTGTATTCAGATACACTGACCTTCTCAGTAAAATGTCACATGCACAGGTGGGCGTGGTTAGGGTGATTGCCCTAGAGAGCCTAGATAGCCTAATGATTAAGATGCTAGCCTTGGAATGGCATGGAGTGTGTGTTCGAATCTCACTGTAGGGATAATGTTTCTCATGTGCTAAACATGCGAATGACATCACCATGAAGAATGTGTCATTGACTGTAACATATATGTAGAATCAGTAGTGTTCATGCATGCACGCACACACGCGCACACTCACACACGCACACATATACCTCTACAGTAATCACAGAGATAGGGTGTTGGTGGGCTAACGAGATTATAACATTCTACATGAATCGTTATTAAGCATGCTAATAGTTAAATTAGCGAATCACTTGAAAAACCTAGTGCTGACTACATTAGGTATACTCCAGTTATAGAGAATCATTATTCAGATGAAAACCAATTATATACACAACTTTAAATTATATTAAAATTGCATAATCTGATGACTTTGAGTTTCTATCATTTTCTTATACAAGTATGTTCTTAGACAAGTAACGTTTCTCATGTGCTAAACACCCGAATGACATGACCATGAAGAATATACAATTCTGCTATTAACATGCAGCAGAATATGGATTATTATGGTAAGAAATAGGCCACAAGGGGCCAGTGGCTACTGGATGTCGTCTCGGTCGAGCTCCCATCTTTATTTGTCGTCTGTTTTTACTATTCGTTATGCAGTCGTTCATAGGGTGGGATTAATTATATATACTCCTTGTGTCTATCCAGCTTGTTCTGGTTGCACGCATGTGTATATATATATATATATATATATATATCTAGGATGGGCCGCTGGCCCCCTGTGGCCTATTTCTTACCATAATAATCCATATTCTGCTGCATGTTACTAGCAGAATTTTATATTATGATGGTAATCAGGCCACAAGGGTCAGCCACTTCTTTGTATTGCGACTGTGTAACGTGTAGTTTATTACTTCTATTTCTCGTTCTACCTATTACAGTGACACCAGTAACACGTAAATGTTGCTTAGGCTTTTTTTATTTATTTGTGGCTCTCTAGCCGAACTCCTTCTTTTTGTTTTACTTGGATAAATAAACATATGTCAGTTGTTCTAGTTATCTGAGTTACCTGTCCAGATATTTGGTATCAGGTTTGTGTTTGTGTTCGTTACCGCACCCACAGGTGTGTCGTAGAAGCTCCTGAAGGTGCCCTTCCCTGTCCACCCTGCTGCTGTCAGGATCATTGCTATGGGCACCTGCCGTCTCACTGCGGTGCTGGTGGCGGCGTGCCTGCAGGTGTAAGGTGTGAACAGTCTCATGTCTATGCCCGCCTCAGTCATGGTATTCCTTACTTACCTGGAGAGTGTTTCTTGTGAGGCTGCCATGTGCGGGCTTCTCATTGTGGCGAACACTGCCGGGTCAGCCCCGGCTAGTGCCACCCTGCTCATGTAGTCTTTTAGGTATCCATACACACATAGTTTGTCCACCTCGTATGCTCTGAACACTAGCATGAGCGGGTTCCGTGTCCGGTCGTTTTACTTTAATTTTGTTGAGTAGTGTAGCTTACAACTCCCCGTGCCCCATGTAAAGTCTCTGCGCTTCATTTGGCCCAGTGCTTGTAGGCGCTGTCCCGTTGCCAGGAGGAACAGGCATGCTGTTTGTTTGTTGAGTTTCCAAAGTCTAGTGAGCCAGTTGCGCCCCACTCCTGTAGGTGCGACAGCAATTGTCTTGGGTCCCATATGGACTCATACTTGGGGATGCTTGGCTTTAAGTTACCAATGCCTTTAAGCATCCTGCTCACTAGTGGGTGTTCCCCGAATGGCTTAACCCCGATGGTGACGAACGCTGACAGCAGTGAGCACACAGTGTTTATCGTTCTCCTTGCTGCCCCTTCTGTGAACAGCTTCTCTAGGTATTCGATCCCCTCGTGTAGTGTGGGTCTTTTCGCATTAATTCCTGCTGTCTCACAGTGCGCTGCCCACCTCTTCAGCACTTGTGTGTATTGTTTTCTCGTGTTTTCTGCCCACGAGGCTGTCATTATTTCTGCCGTCGCTCTACTCATCCCCATTGCCCTGAACATGTCACTCAGAGTTTCAGTGCAATGAGGCGCATTTTGTTCGCCAGCGGGAACGCTTTCCCGCCCTTGTCTCCTCTGATCACTAGGGTGTGTTCGGTGACTGGTATTCGAAGTGCGGTGTCGTATCCCGCCATCTGTCGTAGCAGTGGGAACCAGGGCTGTGTTGGCCAGTCAGGTGCCACCAGCACTCCCGTCATGTTCTCTCCCCTAAGTCTGTGCAGCACTCTCGACAGGCAACTGAAAGGTGGGAAGAAGAAGCCGTTAATGTTATGCCACTGTAGTGCTAAGGCGTCAGTTCCCGCAACCCTCTTAAGAGAATTCCCTCGAAATAAACTTTTCCAGCTGTTTATTATCCCTTGAGGCGAACATGCAGATGTTCGGCTTCCCTAGCACCCTGAATATTTCCTGTACTAACGTCCTGTCTAGTGACCACTCTCCTGCATCTGTAAATACCCGTGATGCCCAGTCTGCTTCTATGTTGTCCACTCCTTGACAAAACCTGATGGTCAGCATTATGTCCCTGCTATTGGTGATTTCCCATATCGCTTAGGTTTCTAGGTGGCACAGTTTCGATCTTGCTGATCCCCTTTTCGTTATACATGCCACCGTGGTTGTGTTGTCTGCGTACACTCTCACATGTCTATTGTTCAGCACTTCTCCCCTGTGCTCTAGCATGCGTCTTACTGCTCTTAATTCTAGTACTTTTATGTGTGTGGATTCACGGACTAGCTCGTCCCACTGTTCCCCATAGTGCACCCTGTGGGTCTGATCATAATGGCCCCACCCATGTGAGGATGCATCCATGTATACGCAGACATCTACCGGCCTCTGCATGTATTCCTTGTATGCCTCCCATATTTTATATTCCCAGAACTGTAAGCAGTCTCTCACTCTTCTGGTCAGTGTGCATTTTGCCGCGAAGTTCCTTCCCTAATCCTTCAGGTTCCAGTTCAGTGCTCTCACTATTACCATAGACCTGATCCTCGCCCATTTGTTACCCGGATCTGTCATGACTAGCTTCCTGGTTAGTGTTGCTAGATCCCTAATTGTTAAGTCTTTCTTAATTGTTATCTCTCTGATACAGTTCCTGATCTCTTCACACTTTTTTGATGGTACATCTACTCTTATCTGCATAGTGTCTATCCTGAACCCTAGGAATTGTATTTCTCGTGTTGGTACTAGCACTGATCTCTCTCTGTTAATTGTGAATCCCAGCCTGGTAAGTAGCTCTAGAGTTGTCTCTACTGCTTCCCTCACCTCTGCTTGTGTCTTTCCTATTATGATTATGTCATCTATATAGAAGCACAGCGATATGTTGTTGTTGGACCTTAGGTAGCTCATAACGGCCTTCATGATTTTTGTGAATATTCTGGGCCTGGAGCTGAGCCCATTTGGCAACACCTTGAACCTATACCTTTTCTCCTCGTGCAAGAATTGTAGTAGATCACGATCCCTTTCCCTGATCTCAAGGCTGTGGTAGGATTGCGAGATGTCTATGCTTGTCAGCCACGCCCCCTTATGTATTACCGTGCTTAGCTGTTCGATTTTGAAATGCCTGTATACTATGGTCTCATTTAGTTTGGACAGGTTTAGGATGGGGCGGAAATCACCATCCTTTTTAGGTCTTAAAAATAGGTATGACACAAAGGTTCTCCCGCCTTCTGTCGCTGACTCAACCACCCCTTGCCTCAGCATCGCTTCTACCTTCACTGCTAGCACATTCTCACCCCCTTTATCCCTGGATATAGGCACCCTGGCCTGCACTGGTATGTTTGTTATCTCGAGTTTCACTCCTCTCACCACCCGCTTTACCCACTCGTTATCCGTTACCTGTCCCCACTCCGTCGCTCTAGCGGTTACACCCCCTGCTCTGTACAGTTTTGCGCCAGTACTTACGTTTGTTACTGTCACTCCCCGTCCTGATATGACCTTAGATGTTGCTAGGATGTAAAACAACAACAAACAAACAAACAAACAACAAACTGTCGCCCACTGTGGCCTCGGAAGATGGTGGTCGGTCTGCCACACCCCCCTCTCTGCGGCCGGGTCTGGATTCCCCCATTTTGGCGGTGGGAGTAGCTCCTCCCCTCCTCTTGACGGTGCAGGGGGGGCTTGGTTTAGGCGGTTCCTCCCCTGACCTGCCTCTGGTCATGGTTCCGATGGGTGTTCGGCCTGTTGGACTAGCCCTTCATGATCGAGTTGGCCGTTTTCCTGCTAGTTTCCAGGGTGGCCACTTGTGTCACCAGATCCTCCCCCAGGAGGTACTTGAACCCCTGGTTACCGTCCTTCTTTGCTAGCGGCTTCAGTTGGTTCTGGAGGGTTGGCCGGATGTTGTCCCTTTGCATTCCCAGCAGCGTGTTTCCCATCTTGGACAGGATCTTGAGCATTGTGACTAGGGAGGCTACCAGTTCCTTCGTTTCCATCGGTCTGCTTTTCTCTATGGCATCCAGTGCCTGGGCTATGGGCCTTGTGGCGAATTGGACGCCCCACTGAGCCATAGCGAGTGCCGCATCGTTCTCTTTGACTCTAGCCGGTAGCGTATTCTCTATCTCTGGGTTGAGTCTTGTCTTCTGCAGTCCTGCCATGTTGTTTGGTCGCGGTAATGTGCCATACACCTCTGCTGTTTCCGTCCTGGTCATTGGCAATGACCAGAGCATGTTCACCAGCTTCGCGGTGTTGTCCGCTAGGCCTGCTCCCTCTGCATCAAGCGGCACCTTCTCAGCTGGTATAAATTATTCCAGGTACTAGCCTACTACCGTAGTGCCATTACAGCTTGCCACCCCATTGTTGTTATTGTTATTGTTTGTGGTCGTTGACCCTGCCGTTGGGGTCACCGGCCTGGGTGTTGGTGCTCTAACTAGGTTAACTGGTGTAGTGGCCCTCGCCCTGTCCTCCCGTGGCGCGGGTGCCGCTGCCAGCGGCGTCACCACTGAGTAGGCTGGCAGGGCGTCTGCGCGCGCTCCTCCATAGTGCCCCGGCGAGGTGAAGACTGAGGCCCGTGGCCTCCTCACCTCCGGAGCCTGCGCTGAGGCCTGGCCTGGCCCTGTAACCAGGGTTGGCGGGGAGGGCCCTTGCGATCCTGCTCCTTTTGACCAGTTGATCGAGTAGCCTGCCCTGCACTCCCTTATTTCGGCTTATAGCTCTGCCCTCCTCGCATCCAGTCTCTCTAGCTCCGCGATGGGCTTGGGTACATAGTCCGGCCCCCACGACTGATCCCCACACGTGGGGTCTGGAAGCGAGCTGAAAGTGTTGGAGAGATCCACCACTACCATCCGTAGGCCACTGTGCAGTCCCCCTAGTGGTGGTGGTGTGTACATCGATGAGGTGGCTGCCAGCACTAGCCTTCTCCCCAGTCCAGCCATGGTCACCACCACCTCTGGTGATGGTGCACACTTTGCTGGGTAAAAATCACTCGCTCTCTCGTCTTGTGTTGGAGTCTCAGCTCCCACCGCTTCCCTCTCCTCCATGTCGGCTTCAGGAAAACTATTCACATGGACTGTGGACAATGGGTCCCTTGTGCGTTTCGATTTCAGTAACTGCTCTAAATCGAACGTTACTTCTTTGCTGTCTATCTCTAATCCATCTAGAGACAGAGCGACTACTGTCTGGCCTCATTGGCGTTAATAGTACTGCTACTTTACATCCTAGATCCTTAATAGATAAATGTTTATTACTATTCCATAACTTAAACAACTTGAATACTACTGATACATTCCAAAATCAGTTATATTTTGGTTTTTGTGCCTTCCTTTCATAAACCGATCGTAAAAACCAATGTATAATGTGGTGTTTCCCAACCGTTTGTCCATTTATTCTTGGTAGAATAATCGACAGTGCACATCTTGCTGCATTAATTGTACCAAATCCTAAACATTCATCTTCATCTTCCAGCATTCGTAAAAACTGAACAACTTGGGCTATTGTAGGCCTTAATGCCTTCACTTTCTTAAGCAAACAATGAAGTCCCCACTTCTTTAAATAACTAGTATGTAATTTTACTGTTCCTTTCCTCCAGGCGTGTGAAATTAACCTCTGTTGTGTAATTTTGTCTAGGCCATATTGTTCTAAATGTTTATTCAAAAAAGGAATGCCAATAGGGGTGTCGTTGACATGTCTCCGTGTCTTGTCAGCAGGCCGTGGTGGTGTAAATTTTTCCTTGCTCTCGGGAATCTGAGCATGTCTCTCGCTCCCAATGCCACCGCCACCAGCCATGGCTGTGTGTCCCATTCCGGTACTATCAGAATTGTGTGCGCGTGATCCATTCTGATTTTTCTTGCCACTCTGCTGATAATGCTGAATGGTGGGAATATATAATCAAATTATTCCAAACCAAAGAAAAGTCATCCACTCGGCAAGCGTGTGGCTCTGGATGCCAAGATACATATTTTGAAATCTTTTTGTTGTTTCGTGATGCAAACAAGTCCACTTGTGGTTCTCCCCATTTTTGACAACTGTGTTTAAAAATACTATCACTCAATGAGCATTCTAAATGATCATGAAAATAATGGCTTTTCCTGTCGGCTAACGTGTTCTGACTGCCTGGAATATGCTCCACTGTTAGCCATATCTCATGTTGTTGGGCCCAGTTCCTAATTAATTTTGCTACCTGTTTACAAGGTTGGGATCTGGTACCCCCATATTACAAATGTTAGCCATAGCTGTAGAGTTATCTGTCAACACTCTAACATGAAATTTAGATATGCACACTAAACTGCATGAGCCTAAATAAATCGCTCTAAGTTCTAGCACGTTAATGTGATCAGAGATTTCATCCTCCAACCAACATCCCCCAGTTGCTTGGTGGTCCTCACTTACTTATTGGGGGGTTTGTGACCTAGTGGTCACTGGCTGCAGGACTGCAGCATTAATAAACGGCGCCGTTAAAATGGCCCGTTTTTGGCATGTGTTTTTTTTTGGGGGGGGGAGGGTTTTTCCTTCTTACTTCGTCCAGCTTGAGGGGTGGTGTGGGGTGGGGGGGGGGGCATGGTGCTCTTCACGGTGACTTGTGCTGTGGTGCGGCGGTGGCCCGGTAGGTGGCAATACGTTCTTGGGCCCACGGTCCTGTACCTTGACCAGAGATCAAAGCGGGATCCGGTGTCATTGCCAGCAGGGCCATGGGCGGCGCGTTGGTCTTCCGGGCCCCCATCACAGGGTGGGTGGTCCAGTGCCAGTGGCTCTTGGACCGGGGTGAGGTTGGTGGGTGTGGCTGTATCCGTGGTCCCGGCACCCACTCCATTGGTGATCGAAGCGGGAACCGGTGTTGTGGGTGCGGGGGTCGAGGCTGTCACATCCGGTGTGTCCAGGTCCGCACGGGGCTCCAGGTGTAGGGGCTGCATTCGGTGGGACCTCACGGGGCGCCCGGGTGGGACCTCACGGGACTCCCCGGCTGGGACCTCACAGGGCTCCCTGATGGGGGACCTCACGGGGCTCCCTGGTGGGGCACCTCGCGGGCTCCCTGCTGGGGGACCTCACAGGGCTCCCTGACTGGGGGACCTCACGGGGCTCCCTGACTGGGGGACCTCATGGGGCTCCCCGACCGGGACCTCACGGGGCTACCTGACAGTGGTTGCTAGTCACTGTCGCTGCTGTTGGGTTCAGAGTCGTCAGCGATGTGTTCAGGGCCGGCGACGATCTCGAAGGTGTGATAATTTTGTTTATAGAATCTACCGAGTGGCTCCCATGAGGACTCGGAGAGCCTCTCGAGGATGCCGAGCGCAGCTCGGGTATCAGACAAGTTGTGTGGTGGGCCGAGGAAGTCTCGGATGGTGGTCCTATCAAAGGCCACACATGACGCCAAGACGTGGGCGACATTGAAGATTTTGTCACCGCATGGACATCGTTGCAATGCAGGGGTATCAATGAACCGCCTGTATCCACTCCTGAAGCGCGTGACCGCCTCTTGCACGGATGCACAGAGGTTTCTTGGGACTGGTAGGCGCGCTGACATTTTTGTGCCAGGCCCAACTGATGGAGTATGGATTCCTGACGGTGGTGTCGTGAAGGGAAGCCTCCCACAGGGCTTTGGTGGCTCTAGCCTGGGTGGCTTTGAGCTTGGACAAGGACTGGTCTATGACAAGGTAAATCTCAGGACGGCGAGAGCCATCCAGAGCAGCTGAGTCAGCCTGGTCATTACCGGGAAGTCCTATGTGGGAGGGGACCAAGGCCAGCACTGTGTCGGGTTGAGCTTCATGCCTGGTGATGATAGTGTTCTGGATCAAGGTGGCCAGAGAGTGGTTAGCTCTGTGGTCCTTGATCTTGCGGACTGCGTTGAGTGAGTCAGTGACCACTATGCAGCTGCAGTGCCGCAGGTGGGTCAGTTCATGGTGGATGGCGGCGAGCTCTGTATCGAGGGTGGAGGAGTAGTCCATGACCCTGATAAGGTGCTTAGCCTGCCCGTCTGGTAGGAAGTAGCCAGCCCCGGTTCGGCCTGTTTCAGGGTTGAGCGAGCCGTCGGTGTAAACCATGGTGGCTAGAGGGAAGTCCTCTTTGGCCCGGGCAATGGTTTCCTGTGCCAGGGTTTTGAGGACTATAGTCGGGTAGTTGGTTCGGGATGAGGAGAGGCTGGTGAGTCTGACCTCAACGGGCATGGAGTACCAGGGGGGTCTCGCTCGGAGGTCAGGGACATCAGCGAGTGCCAGCACATGGGTTTCTTTCAGGGTGCGTATGGCCGTTTTCGCACCCCAGGAGAGGCCAAGGAGCCATCCTGGACCGTTTTGTAGGCAGGAGGCTGCGCTGCGGTAGAAGGTGGAGTGGTCTGTGGACAGGGCTTGGCAGAGGTGGTTTGCCAGCAGCTGTTGTCCGCGTAGGTGGAGTGGTGGGAGGTTGGCCTCAAGGAGGAGGATCTCAACCCTGGTTGTCCTGCGAGCTCGGGTGATGAGTCACGCTGCCTGGTATTGGACTCTTTCCAGGGTGAGGAGGTCTGCCTTACGGTTCTTTCTGCAGTGACAAATCCAGGAAACGGTGTTGGCTGCATAGTCGTAGAGGGCCCGCACGGCCTGTTTGTAGAAGAGGCTGAGCACTTCAGCTGGTGCTCCCCAGTTGAACCCAGAGATTCTAGTCATTAGAAGAAATCTCTTATTCATTCTGGAGGCCAGATGCGTCACAAGTGGGCTCATGGAGAGTTTGTGATCGAGCCTGACTCCGAGGTACTCGAAGGCGTCCACCCACTCGACGTCCAAGTCTGCGGCACGGAGTGGGTGGGGAGGCTGATCGGCAAACATCATCATAGCTTTGGTTTTGTTTGCAGATATTTTGAGCCCCAGCTCATGGCAGGAGCTGCTAAGTAGGAGCAGGCCATCCGCTGCGAGGAGGGGCATGTCCCTAGTGCGTGAGCAGACGACAGCGATGTCATCTGCATAGCACAGGATCTTGACGTGTTTGAGGCGCCGTTCAGTAATGCCTGTTTTCAGTCGGCTTATGAGGGCAGCGACTACAGCATTAAAGAGGAAGGGGCTGAGGACAGCCTCCTGTGGGATGCCGTTTTTTAGGTGGTTGAGGGGAGAGGTGCTGCCCTGGAAGCGGACACTGGCTCGCCTATCACTTAGGTAGTTCTTTACGTATGCCAGGGGCTTCCCGGTGACTCCCAGCATGGAGGCAAGGACTACGTTGTGGTCGACCAGCTCAAAGGACTTCTCCAGGTCGAGGAAGATAACAGCCATGCCAGAGTGACGTCCCTTGGCGCGTACTATCTCCTCGACGAGGGTGAGGACTGTGTGCTGCATGCCACGTCCGCCTCGGAACCCGACCAGTTCTTCGGGGAAGCCATTGGCCGGGTCACTGGAAAAGGTCTCGAGCCGGCCCAGTACAATTCTCTCTACCACTTTCCCGAGGGATTGTAACAGCGAGATCAGCCTGAACTCGCTCGGGTCTTTCTTTGGGATGGGTATGATGACCGCGTCCTTCCGCGATTGCGGTATAATTGCTCATGTGTAGACCGAGTTTAGGAGGGGGAGCAGAGTTTCCCCGTTATGTGTGGACAGGCGGGTCCACACCGTGGTAGGTAAACCGTCTGCTCCGGGGCTCGTTTTCTTCCGTGGGGGGCGGAGTGCCCTCCCGAGCTCGGTCTTTGTAAGGGGGCGGTCAAAGCCGTGGGCGGAAGGGAGGTGTATAGCGTTGTTGATAGCTTCCTCTCGGGGGGGGGGGGAGGGGGGGGGGGCGTCTCTTGCAGGGGTTTGTAGGTATGTGTTTAGTATTGATTGATTGATTGATTGGTGGTTTCTTTACGCTGTGTCGGCAGCATAGGCCATATTCACGGCGAGAATTGTTTGTTTTTTATTCAACCATCGCCTTTACATATAATGTAAAAGCATACAATCAGTTAGGTGTCAATAGACAATTATAATTTTAAAAGCCCAAAAGCATATAATTAAAATAAATAGATGAAAGTATTAATTAATAAAAATAGTTTAATTAAAACTATATGAGGTGTGGTTACAGACCAGCTGCCCTCAAAAAAGCTAAAATGTCTTCTTGTTTAACTTTGGTAAAAAAGGTATTGCATGCTGTTTGCAGTTGGTAAAATTGTTGGCGCAGTGCCAATAAATCAACACAGTTTAAGTAAAACTGTGCTTGACAGTCAGTGGGGACTGAATCAAATACATCGGGGGGGGGTCCCCTGAGCAGGGAAAACATGTGTTAGGCCGAGTGGCCAATACGGCAGCGGCTAAGGACCACTTGGTCCGCCGGGACCCTCCACATGAGAATGTGGTGGTTTTCCTACAGATGGGTTCAATTTCTTTAAGATTATTAATGGTTTCATCCCACTCATCTTGCCATTTGGATTGATGAGGGTGGCTATTGTTGTTTCAGATCAGCGTGGGGTATCAGGACATGGCTCAACCTCATAATTACCGAGCCTCTTCGCGGGCCGATCAGCTCGTTCGTTTCCTGGATGCCGGCATGGCCAGGCACCAACACAAGTGGATGTCATATCCATTCTGTTGCTAGTGGTTCATTTTGTAAATGACCTTTGCCACGAAAGGGCAGAAAGGGGTGATCCGTTTTTAGCCAGCACAGCTTGCAGGCAGGGAAACGAATCGCTGTTATTACATATTTAGTGTAGTTGGATAGTTCAAGGACTTCAATGCGGAAGGTGTGCTCGGGCTTCCGCCGAAAATCGAGCTCTGATGGCATGCGAACGCCAAATTTCTTGCCTGGCAAAACTCCACAGCAGATGCCCGGTTAGAGTCTTTTTGGAACCATCGGTATACATGGAAAGAGTGGTCTTCAAACTGGCCTTGAATTTCTGCGTACAGTCGTTGATACTCAAGTGGATGTGTCCAGACTTCCTCAGTTCCGTGTGTCGGAGATGACCGATGGCTTCTCAACGACCCCGGGGGCTATTCTGGGACCTGGGGTATAAGTCCTACACCAGATCCAGTACAAAGCCCCAAATGAGGGTTTCATCCGGGAAGCCCCAGGGGCCGAAAGAAATTTGCTTGGCTTCATACTTGGTAGTCGTTGTGTCTCTCAAAAAACACAACCGTACGCAGGATTTAATGCATTTTGTTTGTCATTTGACAACATATTGCATGGCCGTCTTTGGTTCTCCTAGTTGTAAGTGATGGTCGTTGGCTTCACGTATAGGCTTGAACTGGAGAGGTGCGAAAGGCGCCAATGGCCAGACGCAGCCCATGGTGAAGCACCGTGACCAGCAGCCCAATATACGACTTCCTTGCGAGCGTATACTATGCGCCGAATCTAGCCGTGACCGACTAGGGTTCGGTACACGGCGAGCAGACATCTCTGTCCGGCTCCCACTCTGAACTGGGACAACACCCTCAGAAACATCTAGGCCTTTCAGGCATCGGCGTTTTTTGAGGCACTTGATATGAGGCATGAAGGACAGCTCGTGTCAAAAGTGAGACCGAAAAATTTGATTTCTTTGACGGACTTTTATGGGATCCCCATCGAGGGTCAGCTTCTGGCTTGCTTGCAACTCTGCTGCAACTGGAGAAAGTGCTTGCAGACTGTCTTGGCCTTGGAAAAATCTGAATCCATTCAGAATGACCATCGGCGAATTCCCATCTTTACACAATGAAGCTGTCTCTTCAATGACATTCATACAGTACCTCTTAGTACAAAACAAAATGTCCACGAAAATACTACAGGAGCCCCCTTTCTACCAGCGGCGCAATACCGTTGACCTTGACTCCAAAAAGCGTCACTGCCGTATGCTGCCTTGGGGGTACTCCCAATTCCTGCGAGTGCAGACTCGAATATGTAGTCTGGACTCGGACGCGGAAATTGCCTATGCGCCAGAAAAATTCTTGATAAATTTGGCAGGTGACCACGAAGGCCGATCGCATGGAGATCTCCATAAATGCCACGCTGCCACGTTGTGTCATAGGCTTTTTCGAGATCGAAAAAGACAGGCCACAACGTGCTCCTTTTATAAAAGGAAGGCATCTTATATGAAGGTTCCATGCGACCACCTGGTCGAGGGTGTGCTGCGGCCTCGTCTGAAGCCACATTGGAGGTCGGACAAGTGGTGTCTGACTCCCAGTAGCCCGCGCAGGGTTTGTTTACCATACGCTCCATGGTTTAACAGAGCAGCTTGTGAGGGCTATAGGACGATAGTTGTAGCTTCACTCTGTCTTTACCCAGGTTTGGAATCGGTATTACTGTCGCCTCCCGCCAAGAGGCGGGGACGACACCCGACTCCCAGATGTTGCGAGCTTTCTAGAGAACACCTCAACTCACCCATACTGAATGGGGAGTTGTAGTGCTCCCTGCCGTCAGAGGAAAAGTCCAAGAGTTCACGCTCTTGGCGTTCCTTGACGGCCCGAAAGCCGGGGAGGCAGGCTTGCCAAGACGAATATCGGCAAAGGCATGAGCCAATTCTTCGCTTATTTCATTGAGTGATGTGAGAATGGTGCCATTGTGCTTCAAGTGCTGGACTACAGAAGAATCATCTCCCCTTCGCTTGATTCTAAAGAGCGCCAGATTTTTAGCAGTTGGTCTCCTGTGGAATCTACGCTGAGCTTTTTTCCATTCCTTAATAGCCCCCCTACAGCTGTCATCCAACCATGGAGGCGTGAGACACTTGGGAGTTGCAGAAGTCTTCGGAACAGTTTTATCTGCGATCCACCTCAGCATTTCAATGAAGGAATCAATGTCACTGATGTCTGGAGTGAACTCCTCGCGGCATAGGGTCCGGAAGGAGGGCCAGTCGTGCTTGACGTAGCCGCCAGCTCCTCTCTCGCTCTACGGGAGATGCCCCTTCACAATTAAGAATAATTGGGAAGTGGTCGCTCCCGCAGAGGTCGTCCCAGACCCTCCACGAAAAGTCCAGCACCAGCTCTGGTTCAACAATGCTAAGGTTGATGGCAGAGTATGTTCCGTAGACAGGATGCAGATATGTGCATGAACCATCGTTCAATACACACAGTGCATGACCATCCACAAGGTCCTCAATCCTCTTGCCCTTTGGGTTCCTAGTGGTCCCTCCCCACAGTGGCCGTTGAAATCACCCATAAGTAAATATGGGGACGGTAACTGGCTCACAAGAGCATCCAATTCTTGTAAGGTGAGAATGGAGCTCGGAGGAACATAGATGGAACAGAGAGTTATAGTCTTATGTAGCGTCAGGTGAACAGCTACAGCCTGTAGTGTTGTGTCTAACGCCACTGGCGTACATACAATATCACGTCTAACCAGGATGGAGGAGCCGCCAGCGGCTCGGTCTCCATTCGGTGCGGATTTGTAAAAATTGATGTAGCCTTTAAGACTACAACTCTCAGAAGCTCTCAAGTGAGTTTCTTGTAAGCAAATGGCAAGAGGGTTGAGGTTGCAGCACAGAAGAGATAACTCTTCAATGCTGCCCTTGAAACCTCTACAATTCTACTGAAGCAGAGAACCACCTCTCACTGTCATTTTGGGGCAGTGACAGGTGTTCTCCCCCTCCCCTTAGGTTTGGGGGAGAGACTGCGGTCTCGACTAGTCGAGGCCTCAGCCATCTCTACTTCTTCCAGCGCCTCGAATCTGTTTTTAGTTAGGGACAGAGACCCTTTCGGGACTCTGTCTGAAACAACTTTAGGTTTACGTTTTAAAACCGTAGCCTTTTTAATAGGGCTCGGATCGACTGATGGTTGGTTTGTTTCTTTATGCGGACTCGGACTCGGACTCGGAATCCCTGGCATTTGCACCAATGTTGTTTTCTTTGTTGGCCCGGTCAAGTGATGGACTGGGGTACCGCCTTAGGCTTCTCCCCAGTCAACCATGTTAATTCGGTCTGGCAGTCGACTGACCTGTTTGAAGGCTTCACTATCGCGGCATAGCTCCTGGTGGTTGGTGAAGGTGTATTACCTTCAACCATCCTCCGAGCTGCCGGATAGCTCAGCCCATTCTCTGTTTTTACACGTTGAATTGTTTTTTCCTTGATCCAAACAGGACAGTCTTTGGATGCGGCCATATGGTCACCCAGGCAATTGACACATTTTGCCTGGTCATGGCACTCAGTGCCATCGTGACCCTTCTGACCGCACCGGAAACATGTTGTTTCGTTACGACATGAATCCTTACCATGACTGAATTTCTGGCATCGGAAACAGCGGAGCGGAATTGGTATGAAAAAATCCACTGCAACGCTGAGGTATCCGACTTTCAAATTCTTGGGCGGAAACGGTGTATCAAACGTGAGGATGTACGTCCCTGTTTTTATGGACTTGTTATCCTTCTTAATCACTATCCGTCGAACGTTTAATACACCTTGGGTTTTCAGTTCCTGTGCGATTTCATCCTCATCACAATCGTCCAGATCTCTAGTACGGATCACTCCCTTACTAGAGTTGAGCGTGCGATGAGGAGAGGCTTTGATGGCGACGCCTGCTAGCGTGCATGCACGTAGCAGATTGTCGGCATGAGCCTTCCTCGCACATTCCACAAGAATATGGCCAGACCGCAGTTTTTTAACATCCTTGACTGTGCCAGCAATCCCCATGATGCCTTTTTGTATGGCAAAAGGGGATAGCTTCGTAATGGGTTGGTCGGGTACACTAGATTCAATCATTATGAATCTAGGCCATTGTTCAGTTTGGATTTCCGAATCGGAATCCGAGTCAATTCTTCGTTTCTTTCCAGTTTGAGGTGGTTTTTTTTTAGTATCCATATTTAGTTTTTTTGTGATTCGTCACCCTTGCTCCTCACCCACCACGGAGCCCCACATGGGGGGTGTGCAGAGCTGTGGATACCCGGCAGTTACACACCAAGGATACAAGGGTGATATACTCAAGCAATGATCTACCAAAAGGAAGATCATTACCGGATTGACCCTAGCAACCGCCTTCTAGGAGTAGTGAAAAATGAAAATAAATTGGATTTATGTATGTATATAAATATATATATGTATAAATATGATTTTTCAGATAATTACATTTTTCATAGTACTACTCCTAGGGCTTGGCGTGACCAGCCGATTGATTGGACCAGGCTTGTCCAACCCCTCGTTTAGGTTAAGTCGGGGCCAAAGTGCAGTATTGGTCGACAGGAAGCCGCAGCTCCCTGAAGACCTCATGCACCAGGATCCCTTCCTCCACCGACACGAGCCACGACTCACGGCAAACGATTCGCCCCATTTGTCGCCTTTTATGATCTGCAAGGGGGTGCAAGGGAACTATTCTACCCCGGTTCCCCATGGGGGATGTGTTTGGTAAGCAAAGTTGTGGGTCTGTCCTGTTAATGAAGCTGGCGAGTTGGTTTGTGGCTGCTTGCAGTGGGTTTGGCTCGAAGGGTGCCCATGGGGTGGTTCCCTGTAGGTTATGTAGTTTCTGCCAGAGGCGTGTGAGTGAGGTGTGCCATGAAATTTTGGTGCACCACAGTTTCCACTTTCTGTCGTTTTCAGTTGTGATGAACTCATTCAACCATTGGGTGGCAATGTTGACTAATTTTTCAGTGCCTGGGTTGGGGTTGGAACGGAGCTTGTGGAGGAGTTTGTTTTTGTGGTGTTTGGCTCTCCTGATGGCAGGAGAGTTTGTGGCGCCCGGGAGGTGGCGGTTTGTTGTCTGTTGGATGGTGGCTTCCATGGCATGGCGGACAAGTGTGTTGAACTTGTCGCAAGTGTTGGGGGGGTTGGTGTGTGTGAGGTGTTGTAAGTGTTGGTTGAAGGCTTCCCAATCAGCTCCGTCCAGGTTAAATCTGGCTGGGCTTTGTGGAGGAGGGACCTTGGTAGCGTCTGTGTGCAGGAGCGCTGCATGGTGGTCTGAAAACAGCTCTATCAGCTCCCACGAGGCTGTGGCTGCAGAGGTCAATGGACGAGCCGCTGCTATGAGTGGGCGAACCATCATTCATTAGGGTATGGCTCGCCGCGTCAAGGACCTCTGCGAGTAGGGTGCATCCTCTGGCGGTGTCTGTGTTGTTGCGTCCCCAGATGGAGTGGTGGGTATTAAAGTGCCCCATGATTATTTGGTGTGTTGTTGCGTTGCCGTGTGCCTGGAGGATGCAACCCAGGGTGTATTGAGTGTTGCAGGGGTTGTATATGTTGAAGGTGTCTATTGTGGTTGTGGCCAGCTTAAGGTGTACACACAACGTGTCGGCCGTGGGGTTAGCTCTGGACGTTGGTATTTTGGTGGCGTGGATGTGGTTGTTGACTAAGGTGGTGGTGCCTCCCTTTGGTCTACCTCCGACCAGTGATTCCACTGCGGGGATGTGGTAGGTGGTGTAGCTTTTGATGCGTGGTGGCTCTATCTTCCATGTTTCCTGGAGCATAGCCACGTCTATGCGGTCAGTTTTTAGCTTGTTGATGAGGGTTGTGAGTTTTGTCCGTAGGCCTGCACAGTTCCAGGAGAGGACTGTGAGGTTGGAGGTGTTGGTTGGAGGTGGTGTGGGGTGTGTTTGGCGGTCAGTGTTGTGGTTGTTACGTTGAGTATCCATTTTGGTGATTCAGGGTGTTGTGGTTGATTGGTGGTGTGGAGGTTGTGGGTTGAGGTATGAGGGTTGAGGTGTGGAGGAACCCGATAAACAGTTTTATTATGGAACCCAGCGGGTCGCTGGCTGTTCCTTGGGGGAGGTTGTCTTCAATTGCTTGAAGTATGTCATGGGTGTTTGTGGATGCGGGTGTTGGGATGGGAGTGGGTGAGGGTGTGGGTGAGGGTGTGGGTGTGGTTGTGGGAGCGGGTGTGGGTGTGGGTGTTGGTGTGGGTGGGCATGCAGGTGTGGTTGGGGGTACGGTGTTAGGTGTGAGTGTGCGTGGGGTTTGGGTGCAGGCGTCGCACTTGGTGTGGCGGTGCTGGTCTGCCTGGGGGTTTGTGTGGCTATGGATCATGTGTGTGGGCGGTGTGTGGTGGTGGTGGCTTTGCTGGGGTGCGGTGGGTGTGGGTGGAGGGAGAGGAGGGGTGGGACACGTGGGGTTGGGAGGAGGGCGTGGGTTGGCTGTAGTGGGGGGGAAGTTGGTGAGGGGAGATGTGGGTTGGGGGTTGTCGGTTGTGTGGTAGGGGGAGGTGGGGGGGTAGGGTTGGGTTGGTCGGTTTGGGAGTTGGTTTAGGGGGGGGGGGGGGTTGAGCCTGCTCCAGAGCCTGCGCTTCTCTGCGCAGCGGGGGTCTCGGGAGGTGTGGTCGCCGCCGCACCCTGCACATCTGGCTTTCAGCGCGCACCCCTCCGCGAGGTGGCCCGGTAGCGCACAGTGTCCACAAACCACATCTGTGGCACTACACTCCCACTTATAGTGCCCATACCTCTGGCATTGGGTTCAGTAGGTTGGGCATTTGTGGGGGGTTGCCACCCGAAGATTGCCTAAGGGGCTGAAGTCAAGCTTGGCTAGGGTGCTGAGGGGGGAGCTGGTGTAGATGTTGACGCAGTGGGTGGGCTTGCAACTTTTGGGGGTGATGCGTGAGGCATGGATAATCTGGTGCTGTCCGACAAGGTCAGACGGGTCAGCTAGGGGATGGAGCCCAGTTACCACGTATTGGTGGGTCTTCGCCGAGCCTCTGATCTCGGTTAATTTGGGGGCTGCACGGAGTCTCGAGAGAGACACTCCGGCGTCCAGACTCCTATCACCATGTGGTTGGGGTAGTTGTCCAGGGACAGGGTGTCGTGCCGGCGGTCCTGTCTATCTGGAACAGGGCCCTCAGGGTTTCCTTAGCATCACCGCTGTATAAGAAAAGGGCAAGGAAACGCTTGGGGCGGCGTGAATCAGGGTGGAACTCTGTGGGTGAGTTCTTCTTGGAGGGGGCGGCAGCTTTTTTGGACCTTCAGACCACAGTGGACCATCCCACGTCTACTGAGGAAGATTCAATGGCTGAGGAAGGGGTGGCGGCACTGGTGCCCAGGACGGGGGAGGTGGGGGTGGTGGTGGCGGTGGGGGCTGTGGGGGTCCCGCTGGTTGGCTTTGAGGATTTCCCCTTCCCTTTGCACTTCCCTGTGGGTTGTTGGGCATTGGGCTTGGCGGGGCTGTGGGTGAGGGCCGTCTGGTTTTGGGGTCTTGGGTTTTGTTTGTGGTCGGGGCAGGGAGCGGCGGGGCTTGTGATGGTGATTGTGGAGTGTGTTGGGGAGGGTGGGGGGGTGTTGGAGGGGAGCCTACATCAATGTCAGACTCATCGTCCGAGCTAGACGATGAGTCGCTATCTTCTGCAGACTGGTAAGGGGGAGGGATGTTGGTGTAGGTGTGGTCAGCCCCTGGTTGGGGGACCTGTGGTGGGTTGTTTCGGGTTTTCGTGGGGTGGGTGTCTTCCCGGGGAGGGGTATGGGGGTGTGTGGCCGTGGTGGTAACCCGGGTGCGAACCCCGGAGGGGTCGCAGGGGGTATCCGTTCGCGGCATGCTACGCCCTTGTTCTAGGGGGTGGCTTCCCGGGGCTGGCATTGGGGAGGTGCCGGTGGTGGTCCACCAGTAACGGTGAGGAGTTTGGGGCGACTGAGCCACCAGTAAGATTCCCTGCCCAAGGGAGTCAGGGTGGGGGCGAGGCGATTGAGGGTGATTGGGGAGGGGGGTGGTGGGGCCGTCCCATGGGCGAATAATGATGACCCTGTGGCGGTGGTCGTGAGGGGGGGGGGGAGATGGGGTAGTGCGTGTGGAGTAGGTGAGTCAGTCAGCAAAAATCACAACAAGCAGAAGGAAGCCCAACCCATCAGTAATAGTAATAATATAGGAATGGTATAAGGAAGAAGATAAGTATCACCGGTGGGTAATGGTGTAGAGATAGGTGAATCGACCGGCTATCCGGGGGGATCGGTAGTTGGTGTGCGTGTGGGTGAGGTGCGTGTAGGTGTGCTGCTCGTCAGTAAAAAGTATCAGATCAATTAGGAGCCTATAGGTAACAAGAAGCCCACCAACCCGTGCCCAGGTAGATGATCAGTACCCGACCCGAATAAGTCAGTAGTTGTTTGGACCCTGTCCGATCAAAAATGGAGTAGTACCCGAACAGGGGCTGGATGAGCTATCAATCAATGGCAGATAATAAATCAGCACATAATCAAATGATGAGGAGGAAAAATGGGGGGTACAGAAGACAAGGCAGTCAGCGGAAACGAACAGGAGGCCAACAGGGGCGGGACCTAGCACCGTCATACGAGAGACACAAATCAATCAAAGCGCAACAAGCAAGCGGCAAGGGGAGGTGGGGGATTGGGAGCCTTACCAGGGGGCAAGGTGTTGAGAGTCAGCAGACGGCAGTCTGTACTAGAAGAGAAATAGACAATGTACGGGACTCACCTGGGGACGTCTGCCGATCGTCGGCGGTGGTGGGTGGTTGTAGTCGGCAGCGGGGGAAAAAACAGTATGGCAAGAGAACAACAACAAGCCAAAAGGATGGCAATAGAAATTCCTAAAAAAGGGGGATGTGAGGGGAAGAGACGGGACTCACCTGGGGACGTCTGCCAATCGTCGGCGGTGGTGGGTGGTTGTAGTCGGCGGTCGGGGGAAAAGCAAGTGTACGTGCAGAAAAAACAAGCAGAAAAACTCGTCCTAGTGTCACCGTAGTGAGGGGGAGAGATGGGACTCACCTGGGGACGTCTGCCGATCATCGGCGGTGGCGGTTGGTTGTAGTCAGCAGCGGGGGGAAGAGCAAGTACGCATACAAAAATGGCAGCAGGAAAGTTTGTTTGTTTGTTTGTTGTTGTTTTACGTCCTAGCAACATCTAAGGTCATATCAGGACGGGTACCGACTTGTGGCAGTGCGCACTCATGGCGACTTTATAGTGCTGTCCCACTGGGAAACCAGGCCGCCGGCACCATGACCTGGTATCCCACTCAGTCACATTATCCTGACACTGAGCACACCAGTCCTTGCCCTATCCTAATAATGCCGAGCGCCTGGCTAGGAAGCGACAAGTATCAATTTTAAAGTCATTGGTTTGACTCGACCGGGACTCGAACCCACGACCCCACGATCTACCAGCACGGGAGACGGACGCTCTAACTCATTCGGCCATCCCGTCTGGTCCACAGCAGGAAAGAGAAGAGAGAAAAAATAAAAATAAAAAGGGGTTGTGCTGGGGAGGTCTGCCGGATGGCGGCAGTGGGGGCGGTATGAGTCGGCGGAGGGGGGTGAGGATTAGGTATGTATGTAAACAATGACGAAATTAGTGTCAGTGACAGTGGGGGAGGGAGGTGACAACGTCAGTAGGTAGTGACGAGGGTGAGAGTGGTATGCAGACAAACAAGGACAATATATATATTATTGTATTCTAATGGTGTCAGTGATAAAAGGGGGGGGGGGGGGATTTAGGGGTAGGGTGACAGTGAGAGTGGGGGAGGGTGGTGACAGTGTGAGTGGGTGGTGACGAGGGTAAGAGTGGTATGCAGACAACCAAACAAGGACAATATATATATTATTGTATTCTAATGGTGTCAGTGATAAAAGGGGGGGGGGGGATTTAGAGGTAGAGGACAGTGAGAGTGGGGGAGGGGTGGGTGACGTGTGAGTGGGTGGTGACGAGGGTGAGAGTGGTATGCAGACAACCAAGCAAGGACAATATATATATATATTATTGTTTTCTAATGGTGTCAGTGCTAAACAGGGGGGGGGGGGGGGTGTTGGAGTGGGTTAGAGGTATGGTGACAGTGACAGTGTCAGTGGGGGGGGGGGTGACAGTGTCACTGGGTAGTGACGAGGGTGAGAGTGGTATGCAGACAGCCAAACAAGACAATATATATATGTTATTGTTTTCTAATGGTGTCAGTGATAAACAGAGGGGGGATTGGAGGTGGATTAGGAGTAGGGTGACAGTGACAGTGACAGTGGGAGAGGGTCAGTGGGTAGTGACGAGGGTGAGAGTGGTATGCAGACAACCAAACAAGGACAATATATATATATTATTGTTTTCTCAAGGACAGTATATATATATTATTGTTTTCTAATGGTGTCAGTGATAAACAGGGGGGGTGGGGGATTGGAGGTGGGTTAGGGGTACGGTGACAGTGACAGTTGGGGGGTGGGGGGTGGTGACAGTGTCAGTGGGTAGTGAGGAGGGTGAGAGTGGTATGCAGACAACCAAGCAAGGACAATATATATGTATTATTGTTTCTAATGGTGTCAGTGACAGGAGGGGTACTGACAGTGACAGTGATGTCGTGACAGTGAGGTCAGTGACAGTGGGAGGGTAGTGACAGTATCAGTGAGGTGGTGACGAGGTACACAGTGATAGGCCGGGGGGGGGATTGGAGGTTGGTTAGGGGTAGGGTGACAGTGACAGCGTCAGTGGGTAGTGACGAGGGTGAGAGTGGTATGCAGACAACCAAACGTTATTGTTTCTAATGGTGTCAGTGACAGGAGGGGTACTGACAGTGACAGTGATGGTCGGTGACAGTGGGAGGGTGGTGACAGTATCAGTGAGGTGGTGACGAGGTACACCGTGATAGACAGGGGGGGGGGGGGGGATTGGAGGTTGGTTAGGGGTAGGGTGACAGTGATAGTGACAAACAACAGAAGAGATGGGAAAAGTAGGCGGGTCCAAACATGTGTTCTAACCACTATCAAGAGCAACTACCTCTTAGGAAGCAGTCTCCATATGATATATGAAGAAATGGGATGCTACAAACATGTGTGTTAAAACGGCTCAGATCGGTGTTTGTAACGTTGACAGGGAGCAGGGGGGGGGGGTGACAGAAACGAAAATAACGACAGGGAGAAGAAAAACAACAACAGAACCAAACAACAACAAACAACAACAAACACAGAAGGCACACAAAAAACAACAGCAACAAAAACAACAATCAACAGCAAGTCACCGTGGTGAGGGGAAAGGGACGGTACTAACCTGGGGACGTCTGCCGATCGTCGGCGGTGGTGGGTTGGGAGGAAGGGTGGAGGGGTGGGCTTGGGCTGTCGGCGCTATGTGTCGGCTTCCAGCTTGGTCTGTCGGCGCTATGTGACGGCTTCAAGCTTGGTCTGTCGGAGCTATGTGTCGACTTCCAGCTTGGGCTTGAGCTGTCGGCGCTGTGTGGTGACAGGAACCTTGGTCTGTCGGGGCTGCTTTGCTGACTTTAGCTTCCACGGCCGCGTCGGGCAGAGAGTCCGGGGGCCATGGTGGCTAGTGTCGGTGCGGCGTTAGCTGCTGGATGTTGCCTAGCGGTGCTTGGTGACGGTAGAGCCGGGCAGGGGGTCCGGGTACCATGGTGGCTTGGGTCGGTGCGGCGTCAACTGCTGGGGTGTCACGTGGAGGTGTTCGCACTTCGAGCGCGAAGTAGCGAATGTTGGTGGTCCCTATGAGCACCCCATCCTTCTAATGATCGTGTTAGCTTCAACATTTCTAATGGGGTTAGGAGACCAATCACTGTGTGAAAACCACCACATAATATCTTCCAAACATTCTGGCGAAATGGTCATTTTTCCCTCAAAATTGCCTTTAGTGCAACCTAACGCTAAGTTCTTATCTATCTCTAGCGACTTTACATGAGCTTTTCCAAATAGAATAGCTGGAGCATAAGCTATCCTGATTCCTATCAGTACCGCGACCTGCCTAATCTTTGGCCTATTTAGTTTCAATAACTGGTCTGCTGTAGTCACAAACTTATCTAGTTTTTGTTGTGTTAGTGATAATGTCATGTCTATTGTGTCTACAAAAAATACCAAACACTTTAACTGCTTCATCGGTTTTAAAACTGACTTTGTGTTATGTATATAAAACCCTAATTTAGTGAATGTAGCACATAAATCATCCACTGCCATTTGACATTCTGTTTTTGTTTGAGCTACAATAAACGAGTCATCAATATAAGGGAACATAATATGTCCTTTTCTAGCCATAAGCGAAAAAAATGGTTTCAGTAATTTCGTAAATAAACGTGGCGCACACGCTAATCCATTTGGCATACATGTAAACTCATAGAGCTGTCCATCCCAACAAAACCGAAGAAATTTTCGGTCTGGTTTGAAAATAGGGATCATATAATACGCATCCCTGAGATCAACACTAGCAAGCCAGGAATCTTGTGTAACCAAATCCCTAGCCGTTTCAAGAGAAAACATTTTTAAATGTTTATATTGGACTAATTTGTTTAACTTAGTTAAGTCCAAAATTATTTTAATATCCCCATTCGGTTTGGGTCTAGAGAAAATATTAGAAATAAATTCTCCTGCTACATGCCAGACTGGCTCAATGATCCCTTTGTCACAAAACTTTAACACTTGTTCATTTAATACTTCTCTCTCCGTTAAATCAAACCAGTAGGGAAAGGGAGGTCTTTTCTGTACCGGTTCTTCGATTAATTGAATTCTGACTCCCTGGACAATGCTGAGTATCGTTAAATTATCCGTAATTTCTCTCCATTCACTAAGCTAATTTTTTATATTTCCTGCCTCAAAAATGCTTACAGGAGTTTGTCTGGAGATGAGAGTTTGTGTTGAAACTTCTATTTGTTTCCTGAGCGAGGAAACGGCTTCTGTGGAGTGAACTCCCTCTTGAACGGTCTGTTCTGGTTGTTCCACCCAAAGGACTGCCTCTGCCCTCTTCCTCTGGCCCGGTAGCCAAAGTTTGTTCCGAACCGGCCTCCCCTCTGTCCAGGTCGACGATTTTGAAAATCCTGCCGGATCTTCTTGAACCGAGTGGCATCCCCATCAGCACCTTTCTTCTTGTTTGCCTCCATGTATTTCCCACACTTCGAGCCTGTCTCCACCTGCTTAAACAAGTATTGGAGCTGGCCCCCAAACATCTTGGACTTATCCAAGGGCTTGCCTTTCACTGGCTTAGGGGCAAGGAACAGGGTGTATTCCTTTCCGTCATTTCCATGACCTTCTTCGATCACGCGACCTCCTTGACGGCGTCAGTGCACACCACCTTAAAAACATTCTCAAAGCGTCTGTAAGACAAGAAATTACTTATTGCCATCAACAAAGCAATCCTTGTATCCATGGCATCACAAAGCAAGGAGAACTTGTTCTCCGACAACATCCGATTAGCAATCGGAGTCACTGCCGGCAACGCTGCAAGAACCCCCTTATGGATGGCGTGCAGGGATGCCTCAAATTTCTTTTGGTCCTCGTTCAGCTTCACATCAGGATCCATCTCCTTGATGGCCGACTCAGGGATCCCTTTAATCCCTGTATAACTCTCCGCAAGCTTGGTAATGACCTCACCCGGCTTGAACGTATGGACATGACCTTGGGTAGTCTTCCGCATCATCAAAGTAGTGTTAATCTTCTTCTTTTCTCCACTTTTACCTTCTTTGAGACCTTTCCACTGATCTTGGCATACTTGCCTTGCCTTTCCGTACCCGATTCCGAGTCGGTAGTCGTTGAGTCAGATGACGAGTCCGAAGAAGAAGACTTACACTTCTTCTTTTTCTTCTTCGACTTACTCTTCTTCCTCTTTGTCTTCTTCACTGCAGACTTCTTCCGAACCTTGGTGAATTCATCTCCTTCTGATGACTCGGCCTTTCTCTTGTGCTTGCACTTACGCACTGGCCGCACCACCTCATCCTCCGAGTCGTCTCCGGAGGAGTCGTTTTGGTCTGAAAAATCTTCCCAGTCTGATTCCTCAGACGACAAATGGTGCTTTGCTCTGGAGTGGCTCGGCTTCTCCGGTAACAACTCCTCCAACTTCAGTTGAACTAACCGCGCCACCCGTTCATCCAGGTCAGCCGTGCCCGGCTCGGGAGATTGTTGTCATGACCTTTGCTCTATTACCGGCGCCCCATCATCGTCGGTATCGATCGGTGTATCCACGTTACTCCGCTTCGTAGCCATTGCAAATCTGCAAAAATGCCAAAAATCACAATTAAAATTGCGATAAGACAGATAGGACTAGCAACAACAAAGGCAGACAACTTCTGGTATTAGATCCGTATTTACACCGGCTTTAATACAGGCATAACTATAAGCTAAGTGACAATCGCAGGTCACCGGTATGGTAAACCAAACCGAAACCAAATGAGGGGTAGGGACCAGTGTAGCTGTCCCTCCCACACTCTCTATGCAATAAACTTCTCCCACCTGTGACTTTAACGACCAACAAGTTGGAGAAAATACTACTGAACTCGGAGGTACGCCTAATAAAAGGGGAATCGAAAGAAACCCAGGAATAAATCCTAATCATGTTACTGGCACCAACCAAAACATCTCTCTGTTCGGCCACGGGCAGCAACAAACAAAAGAACAATGGCGACATTGTTCTAACTAGGTGTCAACCACCGAAAGACGTATAACTAAGTAACAATTTACATTCAAGTCCTCAAACTTGAAACAAATGACTGCGAAAACAAAAGTAACCAAGTTATGTCATCCAAAATGAAACTAACCTGGTTTAAATCAGTTGTAACGTAGAAAACTGCTGGAGCTACTCCACAAACGTCCTGTCGTTGTGAGTAGATTATGCTAATTGCTGGACCCAGATATGCTTCCTTCTCCCTCGGCTACGAGTAGCCTGAGGCTTAGTACCGAGGTAAAATATATATATATATATATATATATATATATACCATATGTATATCATATGTATGATGTGTATTCTAGTCATATATAAAATGTATGTGTTGCGAGGGCATCATATGATGCCCACGCAGTAAATACATTTGATATATGCACTAGTAATAGTATATATGTCATATATATACGACGTATATACAAGGTATGTATATATATATAGTATAGTCATACGAGTCTTACCTTGGTATAGATGATCGATAACTGTTGTTTTCCCGAGGTACAAGCCTCGGATAGACGTGGGTTAGGGAGAAGGAAGCATCTCCGGGTCCAGCAATCTTTACCTACTTTTTCAGGATAAAAATGACATCAATCGACAATGGATACTATCATGTTTTCGTCTTGGCACAAGGAAACATAATAGACATGGTCGGCCATGGTGGGTGGACCCTAGCCCATGTCTATCTGAGGCTTGTACCTTGGGAAAACAACAGTTATCCATCATCTATATAAGACTCGCATAACTATACTATTTTACATCGGTACTAAGCCTCTGGCTAGCATCAGGCTAGGGAGACTTTTACGTAACTCATTTTTATCCTTTCATTATCTAAATGTTTTATACATATTTATGCATGTAGAAATGTCATGTTCTCACCTGTCTTGTTAACCGGTGAGTATGCGTGTCTCTAGGCCGCTTGACTTCTCTAGTTGTTTGTTGTAATGTTTTGCAAATGATCTAGCTGTCTTTCAGCCTGCGTGTGCCAGGATTTTCTTCACTGAGATTCCAAGGTGTCATGCCTTCGATACCATGGCACCTCTCGTCGAATGGAATGCATAGCATTGTGTATCTACGCCTGCAGCCTTCAGCACTGTAATAGTCCATCTTGCGAGTGTGTCTCTCGAAATGGCATTGTGTGGTTTAATAAAACTCACCAACAGTTGTCTCGAATTTCTAATTCCTTTTGTCTTGGATATATAAGCCCGAATGGCTGACACGACACAAAGTTGTCGGTCTTCCGGGAAACTGCTTAAATGTACTGTGGACAGGGTCCCCTATGCGGTTTGATTTCAATAATTGTTGTAAATCAAACATTGCCTCCTTACAATCTATCTCTAAACCGTTTAGAGACAATGCTACAATAGTTTGTCCCATGTGTCTAGTGACTAAAAGCAACAGCACTGCTACTTTAAACCCTAGTTGTTTTAAATTTAAATTAGAATTACTAGGCCACTTCTTTAGTAATTTAAAGACTACTGAAACATCCCAAAACCTATCATATTTAGGTTTTGGGGGGTTCCTTTCATAAACTGATTTCATAAACCAGTGAATCACTTGGTGTTTGCCAATTGTCTCTCCTTCTACTCTTGGGAGTATGATGGATAATGCACATCTTGCAGCGTTAATCGCTCCAAAACCTAATCCCTCATCCTCTAACATCCTTAAAAATCTAACTAATTGTGCTGTAGATGGCTTTAAGGGTTTCACTTTCATAATTAAACAGTGTACACCCCATTTCTTCAAATAACTTGAATATAGTTTTACAGTTCCTTTTCTCCAAGCATGTGACATCAACCTTTGTTGAGTCACCTTGTCCAATCCAAACTGTTGTAAATAGTTGTTTAGAAAAGGAATGCCAGAAGGGGTGTTGTTGACACGTCTCCGAGGACTGTTAGCGGGCCTTGATGTTGTAGGTTCCGTCGTCCTCTTGGGAATCTGATATAGTCTTTCGCTCCTAATGCTACTGCTGCCCGCCACGGCTGCATGTCCCAATCGGGCACAATCAGAATTGTGTGTGTTTGATCCATTCTGATCTTCCTGGCCACTCTGCTGATAATGCTGAATGGTGGGAAAATGTAATAACAATTATTTTCCCAAATTAAGGAGAAAGCATCCACTTGCCAAGCATTTGGTTCTGGATGCCATGAAATATATTTAGGTAATTTGTTATTGTTTCTCGAAGCAAACAAATCAATTTGTGGTATTCCCCATTTCTGACAAATTTGTTAAAAAATATCATCATTTAATGACCACTCCAAATGATCATGGAAATGTCTACTTTTCCTATCTGCCAAAGTGTTTTTACTACCTGGTATGTGAGCTACCGTAAGCCATACTTCATTATTCTGCGCCCAATTCCAAATTAGCGTTGCTATTTTATTAGATGGTTTTGACTTCGTCCCTCCCATGTTGCGAATGTAGGCCATTGCCATTGTGTTGTCTGTCAGAATCCTGACATGAAATTTTGGTATGCGGATTAAACTGCATAGTTTTAAATAAACTGCTCTAAGCTCTAGAACATTGATGTGGTCTGAAATTTTTTCATGTAGCCATCTGCCCCCCACTGCGGTATCGTCACGGCAGGCACCCCATCCTTCCAGAGAAGCGTCTGTTGTAACTACAGTGTTAGGTTCTCTAATACCAATAGGATTCGGAGATGAACTAGCGTGTCTAAGCCACCATTCAATATCGTTTATGCCTTCTGGAGACAAAAACATTTTTCTCTCAAAATTGCCTCTGGTTCGGGCTAATGCTAAGTTCTTGTCTATCTCTAGCGATTTAATGTGAGCTTTGCCATATAAAACGGTGGGGGCATATGAAATCATAATGCCTACCAACACCCCGACCTGCCTAATCTTTGGCTTTCTTAATGTTAGCAAATTTTTCGCAGTATTGTTAAATTTGTCTATCTTTTTTTGTGTTAACACCACCGTCATTTGTTTGGTGTTTAACAACAATCCTAGGCATTTTAATTCTTTAGTTGGATTAAACACAGACTTTTTGTCATGAATGTAGAATCCTAATTTTGTAAATGTTTTACATAAATCATCTACTGCATTTTGGCAAGCTGCTTTTGACTGCGCCACAATAAACGAGTTGTCAATGTAGGGGAACATAATATGTCCTTTACGCACCATCAATGAGAAAATTGGTTTTAGCAGTTTAGTAAATAAGCGAGGGGCACAAGATAAACCATTGGGTAAACAAGTGAATTCATACAGTTGTACATTCCAAATAAATCTCAGAAATTTCCGATCTACTTCATAAATTGGAATTGTGTAATATGCATCTCTCAGGTCTACACTTGCCATTCAAGCACCTCGTGCTGTTTCTAGCGAAAACATTTTAAAATGTTTATATTCAACCAACTTGTTCAGGGTTGTTAAGACCAAAATCATTCGTACCTCTCCATTAGTTTTGGTTCGAGAAAAATGCTTGAGATAAATTCTCCAGTTTCATGGTTCACCTTTTGGATAATGGCTTTCTGATAAAAAAAGTCCCACTTGTTCATCTAGTGCCTCTCTCTCATTGTCATCAAACTGATATGGAAAAGGAATCCTTTTCTGTGTCGGTAAAGAGGTAAATGGAATGCAAATTCCATTGACAATACTTAACACTGTCAAGTTATCAGTTATTAAGTTCCATTCATCAATACAATTCTTGACATTCCCTGCTTGAAATATGCTTACAGGTGTTACAGCGGCCAGTAGAGTTTGTGTAGCAACTTCTACTTGTTCCCTGGATGGGGGAACGGCTTGCTGGGAGTGTAATCCCTCTTGAACGGTCGGTTCCCGTCATTCCAGCTGAATGACTGGCGTTGACCCCGACTTCTGGGCTGGAAGCCGTAGGTCGGTCCTGACCATCCCAGCTGCGAAAATCCGCACGCGTCTTTCTGAAGCGAGTGTTGGCGTCCATGGGTTTCTTCTTGGGATCCATGTGCTTCCCACACTTTGCCCCCTTCTCCACCTCTTTAAAGAGGTACTGGAGCTGACCACCGAACATCTTAGTTTTGTCCAGCGGCTTGCCTTTGATGGGTTTTGGAGGCAGGAAAAGAGTGTACTCTTTTCCATCATTGCCCTCTGCAGCTGCTGGTGCCCCCATCTTACTGCGCTTTGTAGCCATATGGAATCTGTAAAAATCGAAAAGAATATTATTAAGAAGCAAAGAAACAAAGTTTCAACATCTCAATGGTATTCAAGAAAACCATAGCGCATTACTTGGTGTTAGAAAAACGTATTTAAACCGTTTCTACAGAGGCGTTTCCAAAAGCTAAAGTGTAATGTCGTAGGTTGAAGGTATCGAAACCAAAACCAAACGAGGGGTAGGGACCAGTGTATCCGTCACCACCCACACTCTCTGTTTCATACACTTCTCCCGCCTGCGGCTACTGCACCAGCAAGTTGGAGAAAATGCTACGAGACTCGGAGGTACGCATCAACAAATTTGGGGAGTCTATAAAAGAAACCCAGGATAATTTCCAACGCAAATCCATAAAAGAAACCGCGGAAAAATCCCAACGTGATGTGGCTCCAGCCAACATCGCTCTCCTTCGGCAACGGGTGGCAAAAAGGGCATGATGTGGCTCCAGCCATCATCGCTCTCTGTTCGGCAACAGGCGGCATGTAGAACAAAGGAATGGTGTCTTGTTTTATCGATGTTCTATGAATCGCTAAACATCCATAAAAGTAACAAAACTACACATCCAAAGCTAAAATTAGCTTCAAAACGTGCAGTAATGTAACACATACAAAATTGTATCAATCCTTCATAAATACTTACATTTAAAACGTTGTTGTAGGTTTAAAAACTGTCAGAGCAACTCAACGAATGTCCTCCAGTTGTGAGCTGGTTATGCTAATTGCTGGAGCCGGATGTGCTTCCTTCCCTCGCCTGAGGCTAGCCAGAGGCTTAGTACCGAGGTAAAATATATATAGTATAGTTATACGAATCTTACCTGGGTATAGATGATGGATAACTGTTGTTTTCCCGAGGTAGAAGCCTCGGGTAGACGTGGGCTAGGGAGAAGGAAGCACGTGAGGTACCAGCAATTTTAACCTACTTATTCAGGATAAAAATGATCTTTCAATACAATGGATACTATGATTTTCCCGTAACGGTACAATGAATGAATGGATAAATGCTTAACGGCATATCAGCACACTAAGGGCTATACAATGCCATCAAAAATGTCTTAAAACCGATTAAACAGTCCAATGTGCTTTAAAAACGATCCCGTAACGGTACACCAACGGGATAGACGTGGTAGGGTGTGGTGGGCGGGCCCTAGCCCACGTCTACCCGAGGCTTCTACCTCGGGAAAACAACAGTTATCCATCATCTATACCCAGGTAAGATTCGTATAACTATACTATTTTACCTCGGTATACAGCCTCAGGCTAGCCTCAGGCTAGGGAGACCTTTACATAATTCATTTTTATCCTTAACATCATCCATTCTTATATAATATTCAACGTTTTTGTTCTCACCTATTCTTGTTAGTTGGCGAGCAGGCGCTTTGCAATGCCGGTAGGCTTTTCTAGTCGTTTGTTGTAATGTTTTGCAAACGACTTAGCCGTCTTCCAGCCTGCATGCGCTAGTATTCTTTTCACAGAAATACCTAGCAACCGTGCCTTGGAGACCATGGCACCTCTAGTTGAGTGGGAAGAGTATTTGCCCTATCCACTCCAGCCAATTTCAACACCGTAATTGTCCATCTGGCAAGGGTGTCTCGTGAAATTGCCTTATGTGGCTTTATAAAGCTCACTAATAGTTGTTGTGATGCACGTAAATCCTTTGTCTTAGATATATAAGCCCGTATGGCTGACACAACACATAATTTCCGATCATTCGGAAAGCAGTCTAAGTGAACCGTAGATAAAGGGTCACCTAACGTGTTCGATTTGAGCAATTGTGCTAAATCAAACGTAGCTTGTTTCTTGTCTATTTCTAATCCAGTTAAAGACAAAGCAACAATCGTCTGTCCTCTGTGTCCGGTTACTAATAATAACAGGACCGCGACCTTAAAACCTAATTGTTTTATATCTAACCACGAGTTGTGAGGCCAAGCCTGAAACAACTTAAATACTATAGACACATCCCAAAACCGACTATACTTTGGTTTTGGAGGATTCCTTTGATAAATTGAACGAAGTAGATAACAAAGAACATAATGTTTTCCAACTGTTTCGCCATCAATTCTCGGTAATATGATTGATAACGCACATCTTGCCGCATTGATCGACCCAAAGGATAGTCCCTCATCCTCTAGAGAACGAAGAAAACGAGCTACTTGTGAAATTGTTGGATTTGTTGGCTTAACTTTCATTAACAAACAATGTACACCCCATTTCTTTAAATAGGATGTGTACATTTTGACAGTTCCTGGCCTCCAGGCATCAGATACTATCCTATTCTCAGTAATTTTGTCCAATCCAAATTGCTGCAGCTGTTTCCTTAGAAAAGGAATGCCAATAGGGGCGTCGTTGACACGTCGCCGTGAACCACTAGCGGTCCGTGGTGTGTCAGATTCCCGAGTTTTCTTGGGAATCGTATATGTTCTTTTGCCAGTTGTGAAACTGCTGGCAGCCAAGGTTGCGTGTCCCAATCGGGCACCACCAGTATAGCATGTGTCCTTTCCAAACCGATTTTCCTGACAACTCGGCTGATAATGCTAAACGGTGGGAAAATATAAAAATAATTATTTTCCCAGGTAATAGCAAATGCATCTACTTTCCAAGCCTCCGGTTCAGGATGCCAAGAAACATAACAAGGTAATTTGTTATTATTTCGTGATGCAAACAAGTCAACTTTAGGTGTACCCCATTTTTCACAAATGAAGTTAAACAAAGGTGTAGAGAGAGACCATTCTAAATGGTCATGGAAATTTCTACTTTTATGGTCTGCAAGTGTATTTTGTGACCCTGGAATATGCGCTACAGTCAGCCAGACTTGTTGAGCCTGTGCCCAGTTCCAAATCAGTTTAGACAACTGATTGCAAGGCTTTGATTTGGTTCCACCCATGTTACGAATATATGCCATGGCAGTAGTATTATCAGTTAGTATTCTAACTTGTGATTTATGTATCTTTACTAAACTACATAAGCCCAGATAAATAGCACGCAATTCTAGCGCATTAATATGGTCTGATTTTTCATCATCAAGCCATCTACCTCCTGTTGTGACCCCATCTCGATGAGCTCCCCAACCTTCTAACGAAGCATCAGTAGTAATTACT